>CAUYPO010142147.1:0-38235 GCA_963574435.1 Cheirogaleus major | reverse complement strand
GTTATTCATCATGGATTAATTTTTGTGAGTGGTATTCCACTTTGTATATGTACCACAATTTCTTTATTTGTTCATCCATCGACGGACAGTTAGATCTATTCCATATCTTGGCTATTATGAATAGTGCTGGAGTAAACATGGGAGTGCAGATATCTTTTCCTATCTTTTGAATGTATAGCTAGCAGTGGAATTGCTGGGTCATATGGTAGTTCCACGTAGCTCCTTTCAAGGAGCTACCCGACAATTTTCCACAGCAGTTACACCGTTTCACATCTTCTCTGGCAGTGTGTGTGGGGGGTTCCAATTTCTCCACATCCTCATCAACATTTGTTATTGTGTCTTTTTGATTCTAGCCATCCTCGTGGGTGTGAAGTAGCATCTCACAGTGGCTTTTGATTTGCATTTCCCTGATGACAAATGATGCTGAGCAACCTCGCATGTGCTTCTGGCCATGAGAGTTGGGTTTTAGCCCGGAGGCATGGGAAGATTTCAAACATTTTGAGGCAGGGAGTGATCTGACCTGATTTATAAGTTAGGAAGTCCCTCTCTCGGTTTCATGGGGGAGGGCGTGGAAGGTGAGTGTGCTGCAGATTTCCAGATGAGATCATATCACAGCCTGGGTGAAGCAGAGACCGTGGCCACTGAGGTGGCTTGGCTGTTACAGACGGGGCAGCAGGACCAACATGATTTCAAGGGCAAGCCCACGTTTCCATTATCCGGAATTGGTTTGCACAGTGCCTGTGCCTGCGTTCCACAGTCCTCCTTTAGATCCTAATCTCCTAAGGGCGGAGACATATTTATTCTTTCATGTATTTGCTTTGCTCCTACCACGTGCCTGGCATTGCTCTAGGAACTTGGCATGTGTCGTGAATAAAACAGACCAAGATGCCTGCTCTTGTGGAGTTTGCATCCTACAGGGGATGGACAGGTTGGTATTATTGCCAGATACCTAGATGGGACTCACTAGGACCAGGACCAGTCTGAGCATTTCCAAGATTGCCTCCTCTGACCTCATCAACCCCTGGCCTCTGTACAGCCCAACAGGCTTAGAGGGATGCCCCGTGGGAGCGGGAAGCTGTGGACACCTGCGGGCCCAGGCCCTAGGCAGGCACTGGTCTCTCTAAGCATTTGTCCTGTGTGTACTTAGAGATAAGGCTGGGCACAGGAGTGGGTGGAGGAACAAGAGGACCTCAGAGTCCCCTGGAGGGTTTTTCCCTATTGTCCTCAGGGACTCAGGACTGGTCCAAACCCCACCCCCCCAATACCAGTCTCCAAATGTCCTCATAATAATAATACCAAACACTCATACAGCCCTTACAAAGTGCTGGGAACTTTGAGTGCCCTCCAGTGTTTTCTAAATATGTTTGTAAATTGTATTTATACCTTTTTTTTTTTTTTTTTTTTGAGACAGAGTCTCACTTTGTTGCCTGGGCTAGAGTGCTGTGGCATCAGCCCAGCTCACAGCAACCTCAAACTCCTGGGCTCAAGCAATCCTTCTGCCTCAGCCTCCCGAGTAGCTGGGACTACAGGCATGCACCACCATGCCCGGCTAATTTTTTTTTTGTATATATATTTTTAGTTGGCCAATAAATTTGTTTCTATTTTTAGTAGAGACGGGGTCTCTCTCTTGCTCAGGCTGGTTTTGAACTCCTGACCTTGAACGATCCTCCCACCTCGGCCTCCCAGAGTGCTAGGATTACAGGCTGAGCCACCAAGCCCAGCCTGTATTTATACATTTTATAATTGACAATACAATTTACAAATATTGATCCGTTTAATCCTCGTGACATGCCACGAAGGAGCCACCATTATCATTCCACTGTATAGATGAGAAAGCCAAGCTCACCTAACCCTTAAGTGACAGAGCTGGGACTAAGTCCACACAGCACTTCCTCTGAGAGGAGTTCTAGAAAATGCCACTGTCCTGCTCCTCATTAACTTCCCAGAGCTGCTCAGCACCCCGTATAGACAGCTGGGCCCCCTCGATCCCGCTCTGGCCCCACACACTGGCAGCTGCTTCAGGCTGATGTGGTGGGAAGAGAAATGGATTTGGAGTCAAAAAGCTGAATTCTGGTCCCAGGTCTACTGCTGATAGGTTGTAGATCATCGGCAAGAATCTACCTCCCTGGGTTCCACCTCCCCACCTGGTAAGAAGGGAGCTGCGTGACGTTTCTGCACAGGGCTCCGCCACGGCCCGTGGATGAGCCTAGATGGGGATCAAGGGGCAGGGGGTGGGGGAACAAGCCAGAACTCTGCACCCCCAACCCCTGGGCTCTGCTGCCACGAGACCCATGGCTGGGACCCTGAAGTCTGAAAGTTCGATGAAGTTTCTCACAAAAGACAAGCAGTGGAGGGTCCCTGCCCACCTCTCTGTGCCTCTCCTTTTGGGAGTGCAACCTCGCGGACACCTTGCAAACCCTGGGGCCTCGTTGCCAGCACTCACTCGCCCAGTTCAGGGAGCTGCTCTGGCAATTCACAAGTCCCTGTCGAGCACCTTCCACGTGCTGGGAAACAGATGAACAGAGAAGCCTGGTCCCTGCCCTCCAGATCCCACAACAACAAGGCAGGGCCGATAATTGCGGGGTATGAGGAAGAGGTGCAGCTTGCAGCTTTTCCCAGAGGAATGGCCTTTGTTCTTGGCTCGGTTTGGGGTGGGGCCTTGCCTGTGGGCTCCCGCATTGGAATGATGGAATAATGGAGTAATGCCATCTCTTCAAAGTATGGGTCAGCTGACAGCACCAGCAAAGCAGCCCTGTGGGGCAACAGGCCCAGAGCATGGTCAGCCTCTTTCCCTGAGAAAAACCCATTCCCAGTGGGTTCAACAACTCAGCCTGGGCCTGCGCTTGCCGGATTCCGTCCCCCGGCTGCAGGCGCCGTCTGGACCCCAGGATGACACAGCACGGCTGGGCGTCCTCGCGGAAGCTCAGAGGGCAGAATCGGGGTGAGTTCCCGAGCTGGCCGGCCTGACCCTTCTGCACGTGGTCCTATCCAGCATGTCCTCGGGCCACCCCAAGAACTGAGTGGGGTGCTCTGCCAGGGGGTGAGGGGCCATGACTGGTGTGCTCTTTAACATCGATGTTGTAGGAGGCGTTCCCAAACATCCAACCTCACTTCACACTCGCCCCATGGAAGAACTCCTGTTTACGTCAACAAAAGAATGTGCCAGTCGATTTAGAGATAAGCGGAACCTACCTCCAGGAGAGTGTTCCAAGCCGATCTGGGCGTCTGGGTGTGAGGTCAGGGTGCGTTAGCAGAGGCGGTGGGAGCTCAGCTTCCAGAAGCGCCGTGTGGCTCTTGCATCCCCTGGCCTCGAGTCTCAGGGGCCTCTCTGTTGAGTCCAGCCCTATATAGGCCCTGCCTCCCACTCATCCGACCAAACGCGCTCCAGGGACGGTGTCGGTGCACAGGCCCAGCCCTGGCTCACTCAGGAGACCGGGGCTCATTAGAGGGATGGAGTCCACCCAGCTCGCCGCACAGTCACGCTTGAGTCAGAGGATGAGCCACGGGCAGTCTGAGGCAAGTCTGCCACTTAAAATGGATGCAGTGAGCGACGGTGTGCTCAGCAGACAGACTTCCCAGGGCCAAGCGGCCACGCGGGGCTCCGCTGCCCTTCTGGTCCTGCCACAGACTCAGTGGGCACGAGGGGCCACCTTTTTGACCCCTGGGACCTCTATTTCCTCCTCTGAAAAATGAAGGTAAAAACATCACAGCACACACTAGGCTGCGTGAGAGCAGGGAGCTTGCACGCCTTGTTTGCTACTGTAACCCAGTATCTAGAACAGTGTCTGAGACATCACTGGTGCCGATAACCACTCATTAGTGGACAGAAGAATGTTACCTGTCCAGGCGGGGCAGGTGTGAGGATGACAGGAGACGACCCATCTGCATCTCTTAACCTGGTGTCTGGCACACGGCAGGGGGCCCAGTAGGTGTTAGCACCTGGCCATGCCCCCTTTTCTGCTCCACCCACCATAGCCATGCCCAAGGTTCCATGAGCCATGAGCTTATTGCTGGGAGGAAGAGTCATTTGCTGGTACACAGCCAGAAAATATAAAACACCTCACTGCAGTTCACTGCCAGACAGTGTGGGTGAGGCTGCAGAAGCTGGAAAAATCAAAAGCAGTCAAATTCAGCTCAAAGTACACTTTTGGTTTTAGTCTTAAACCAGGGGTAAGGGAGGGCTCCTGTTTTGTTCCCCTTCCCTGCGCTAGACAAAGTCCTTGCAAGGCATCCTGGGTTGGCTGCTCAGCCAGGCAGATCCCATGGCTCAGAGCCAAGTACATATACACCTGACTCCTCTTTTTCTGGGAGGTCAGCTCTCCCTGACTGCTCCCGAGGTCAGAGTGGCCCCCTGCAAGGCCTGTTCTGGCCTAGCCCTGTCTCCCATTCTGAGAGAGATGGTCATGTCAGTTTAACCTTGGAATTTGTCCTTGAATGTTCCTTCCAAAGGCCTCCACTTTCTGTTCTCTCTGTCAGAATAGCCTATTAAATGTATATTGGGTTTTCTTGATTTATTCTATAGATTTTTTTTAAACTTCTTTCATATTTTCCTCTCTTTACCTCCTGGTGCTTCATTCTAAGTGATTTTCTCAGATATATCTTCCAAATCAATAAATCTCACTAGGCGGGGTGAGGTGGCTCACGCCTGTAATCCTAGCACTCTGGGAGGCCGAGGTGGGAGGATCATTCAAGCTCAGGAGTTCGAAACCAGCCTGAGCAAGAGCGAGACCCTGTCTCTACTAAAAATAGAAAGAAATTAATTGGCCAACTAATATATAGAATAAATTAGCCGGGCATGGTGGCATGTGCCTGTAGTCCCAGCTACTCGGGAGGCTGAGGCAGGAGGATCGCTTGAGCCCAGGAGTCTGAGGTTGCTGTGAGCTAGGCTGATGCCACGGCACTCTAGCCTAGGCAACAGAGTGAGACTCTGTCTCAAAAAAATAAATAAATAAATAAATCTCACTAAATCTAAAGCTGTGCCTACTTAAGATTTTTAAATACAATATTTTTTTTTATTTTTACGATTTCTATTTAGTTCTTTAATCTGCCTTTTTAAAAAAACCTTAATTTTCTATTTTTTAAATAGATTTTACTCCATCTCCTTAAGCACTTTAAATGTACTTATTTTTAAGAGTTTTAAGTATATTATTTAATTCTAACAGTGACCTTATGAAACAGGCGTTATTTATAATCCCCATTTTACAAAGCGGAAAATGAGGCAAAATGTGATTATGTAACCAGCCAGAGGTCACGCAGTTAGTTAGTAATTGGCTGGATCTGGATTTGAAAGTAGAAACAAAGACATTTGAGCTGTGATGGGCTGAATCGTGTAACCTCAAAATTCATATGTTGCAGTCCTAACCCCTAGCACTTCAGAATGTGACAGTATTTGAAGATGGGGCCTTTAAAGAGATAATTAAGACAAAACGAGGTCATATGGGTGGGTCCTAATCCAATACGACCAGTGTCCTTATAAGGAGAGGAGAAAGAAGAGGAGATTGGGACAAAGAGGAAAGACCATGGGGGGACACAGAGAGGAGACAGCCATCTGCAAGCCAAGGAGAGAGGTCTCAGAAGAAACCAAACCTGCCGACAGCTTCGTCTTGGACTTCTAGCCTCCAGAACTGTGGGAAAATAAACTTCTGTCCTTTAAGCTACCTAATCTGTGGGATTTTGTTATAGCAGCTAAGCTTCCTTGGAGGTCAGCTTCTGCACTCACGGACAGCTCTAGCCTTTTCCTCCAGCCCAGCTCAAGTGCGTGTGGATGCCTAGTTTCCCAAACATATCATCGGGCTGAGGACAGAAGAGATGTAATTGTTATACTTTAAAATCCCGTGAAGGTAACGATTTCGCACATCCGCTTCCAAAACAAAAAAAAACATACTTACTCTTTTAAAGTCTCTTTTTATATTAACTAGCGTTTCTATTTCCTTATGTGTCAACTCTCCCATTTTCGTGGGATGCCTTTCTTCATGTTGGACTTCCTCAAATCTTTTATACTTTATTATAATCTTTAATAATTTATATTCTTCACATTGGTGTTCTTCAAGACCAGTATGTTTCACAATTGTTGTGTGCGAGCTCATCTTCAGTGGGAATTAGCTTTTAGGGGTGATGGTGGAATTGTTCCCGCTAGAGCCACAGTTTGTGGAGACTTCCCCGTAACTGCCTCTATCTTAGTCTCAAGGATCCAAAGATTCTCCAGTTTCTTTCTCAGTTTCCATCTTGGGATCTCCATACGTCATGAGTGGCTAAAAATTAGACCCCAGGTGTGAATCCAGCTTGTTCTTCACTTTCTTGTAGGTGATTCTATTTCTACCTATGGACAGGGACATTTTTTACTTCTGATCTGTAATCCATCTTCAATCTTGCTGCTGTGTTCGGGTCCAGAGGCTTTGATTCTTGTTCCTCTGTAACTATTAACTTAAACATCACAAGGAATGTAGGTAACAGTCACTAAAGTACTCAGCTTGCCAGGGTACATATAGAATTACCTATTCATTTGTGGCATGTGGAAATTCACCTTTCTTGCTTTTGAACTAAAATATATATGTACGTTATAAAGAATATATATCTAGCATTTCTAGGTGTTTGGGAAATTTTATGTGACCTTGGGCAAGCTATTTAGCCCCTATATTTCTGGTTTCCTATAGGGATGACTAAACAAGTTAATCCTTGTAAAGTGCTTAGAACAGGGCCTGGATCATAAGTGGTCAATAGACACTTTGATAAGTATTTCTGCTTCTACCGAGGACTTTTTCTTGACCAGACTTGTTCTGACATTTTTATACAGTTAAATTTTATTTTTTAAAATAACTACAACACTAAAAAATTAAAATATTTAAATTCTTCTCCTCTTCCCACTCCTAAAAGCAAACTCAACATGAGAAGTTATTAAGTAATCTTAAAAGAAACTGTCTTATAACGAATCAAACTCATCACATTTGATTATCCAATTCCTGCCAGTGCACAGTTATAAAAATCGCTTTAACACAATCGGATTGTGATTATTAAACTCATTATGTGAGATAGATTAATGATCTACCCAGAATTATCACCCAGAAAATCATCTCAAGGGCACCTCAGGCCTTGAAAGGGATGTTTCAGTATCATCCTAGACTGTTCCTACAGCAGAACAGCAGATAGCCGGTAAGAATAGCAAAGAACTTCAAGGTGTGCTGAATCGGAAAACCACCAAGAGATGAATGCAGAACAGTACACGCGTGCTGTGATCAGGCCTAAGTAAGACAAAGGATATGGGGTGTGTGTGTGTGTGTGTGTTTGTGAGAGAGAGACAGAGAGAGACACAGAGAGAGATGGAGAGAGACAGAGAGAGAGGGAGAGAGACAGAGAGAGAGGGAGAGATGGAGAGAGAGGGAGGAGGGAGAGGTTATGCATAGACAGAGCATTTCTGGAAGCGTGCACACGAAACTGTGAACAGAGGTTATGTAAAATGTTTTTGAGCAAGAGAGTGACAAGATCAGGCCCGTGTCAGCAGGTTCACATGGATACCGAGTGGGAGGGGTGGGGAGGGCTGGGAGCAGTTGGAGAAACTGAAGTCAGGAGACGGGTTTAAAGGCCGTCGCGTGGCCGGGCGCAGTGGACGGGAGGCAGTGAGATGGAGCAGAGGAGGATCAGGGATCGGGTTCACTTTCGAAGCCTGCCCACGGCAGCCCCAGGGCCCGGCACAGCACCACACACACTAGGTGCTCAGTAAATGCACGAAAGGCCTGGTCTCCTGTGTGAAAGACTGGTACGATTCTAGTTCCCAAAGACGTTCCACTGGGCACCCAAGATGCCACCCCCCCAACTGTCCCCTTGTCTCAGAGTTCACTCCCTCGGCCCGGGCCTTGGGCAGCAGGGTGGGCAGACAGGTCCACGGGCAGGTGAGTCCAGGGCTCACATCCCCCCTGTGCCCCTGTGGGCCCTGCCCACCTGGGAGTGTGGAGTCAGTCCCTGTGCCACCCACTGCCTGCTTAGATCTAACGCTACACACACACACACACACACACACACACACGGACACACCAGCTACCATAACACTCTGCATTTAGGCAGTGCTCAAAATATGTGTGTGTGTGTTTTAGAGGCAAGGTCTTATTCTGTTGCCCAGGCTGGGGTGCAGGGGTGCATAGCTCACGGCAGCCTTGAACTCCTGGGCTCAAGCCATCCTCCTGCCTCAGTTGAGTGGCTGGGATTACAAGTGCAAGCCACCATGACCAGCTCAAAATATGTTTTTTAAATGAGGGAGACAATGCAAGGGAGTGAGCAGGAGGAAGGGGGTCTCAGAAATACGGCATCTGACGGCTGGTTGAAGGAAAGAGCTGATAATCTTGCAGGACAGAACACTCTGCAGATGCCGCGATGCCGCCCAGCACCGCAGGCGTGAAGGCTCTGCGGGAGCATTACGTGGCAGGGAGCATGAGGGGAAAGGGAATAACTGCATTTATTCTGGTACCTTCTGAGACTAACATGGGGTCTGGCCAATACTGTCTGCTTGATGTTTGTTGAATGTCTGAAGGAAAGGATGGATGAGTGGGTGGATGGATGGGTAGGTGGATGGATGGGTAGGTGGGTGGATGGGTGGGTGGATGGGTGGGTGGATAGATGGATGAATGGGTAGATGGATAGATGGGTGGATGGATAGGTGGGAGACTACTTCGGTCTGGCCTTCAGAGGTGAAACTGAAATCCGTGTTTTGTGGCAGGCAGATGGCTGTGGCAGCTGTCCAAGATGGCCCTCAGTGATCCCCACGTCCTGGTATCCATGCCCTGGGTAGTCCCTTACCTTTGAGTATGGGCCGTACCTGATGACTTCCTTCTAACAAATAGATTATAGCAAAAGTGATCAAATGTCGCTTCCACGAGTAGATCACAGACCGACTTCCGTCTTCCTGGAGTCTCCACTGCACGCTCTGATGCACACCCCCTCCCGCCGTGGGGGAGGGGCGGGCGGGGCAGATTCGAGGGCAGCCTCCAGCCAACAGCCAGTGAGGATTGGGGCCCCCAGCCCAGCCACCCTCAGGGCCCTGGGTCCCGCTGACAGCCTCCTGAGAATGGAGGTGGATCCTGCCAGTGGAGCCTTGGGGAGCGACCCTGGCGCCTCCCACACCTTGTCTGCAGCCCGCGAGAACCCCTGAGCAGTGCCCAGACCCCCATCCACGGAAACTGGGAGTGAGATAACAAATGTGTGTCGTTTCCAGCCACTGTGCTTTGGGTTCATTTGTGACCAGTAATAAACGGCTGATTTGAGTTTTACACAAAGATGGGCATCATGCCAATTAAACTTGGCAGATGTTGGCAGCGGTTAGCACTCAGGGTTTGATACCAGTCGGCCTGGGCTTGAATCCTGGATCCCCAGCTTACTGGCTGGGGGACTGTGAGCAAGATGATCAACCTCTAGGAGCCTCTGTTTCTACATCTTTAAAATGGGCGTGATGGCCATTCTCGCCTTTAGCACATTCGGAGAGGCTGTCGGGGAAGTGACAGGAGAGAAGCTCTAGCGACAGTGGCAGTCTTGGCGGCGTGTGGGGCGTGAAGGCCACGTGAGCCTGAGTCTTCGGCTGGGATCAGTCCCAGAATGTCGACAGGAGCGAGGACTCCGGGAAGCGGTTGGGGCCTTCGGGAGGAAGGAGCAGGCGGAAGAGGAACAGCATTTCCGGGCACAGGCTAGAGAGCAACTGGCAGCCCTGAACAAACACCGTGAAGATGAACTCGGTCATCGTAAGAGGGAGACTGAGCTGAGCGTCTGCAGAAAGAAACTGAGCGACATAAGCAGAGGATCAAAATGCTCAAACAAGACGGCGATTAAGCGCCCGCGGTTCCCCACAGAATGGCACACATCATTGCCCACTTCCGTGCAGACATAGCTCCGCTTTAATACATATTTGTCTGTGTGCTCCTAACAGATGACACTAAACTGTCATCAGTGAAAAACAATGGCCATGATTCTCAGCTCATAGTGACAGCACAAGAATTACATGGGAGATTAGGTAAGGTCCTTAGCCCAGCGCCTGTCACGTAAGCACTGAATGAAAGGAGGCGATTAGCAGTAACAATAATAACAACAACGGAGCAAGATCCCTCACAAAGCAGCGAGTGTCGAGCATCACAGGCCTGGAGGTGATCGGCTGAGGCCGGACAGCCACGTGCAAGAAGTGAATCGAACCCTAGAGGACCCCAAAGCCTTTCTCAAACCTCAGACCGGAGCGCTGTGCAGCAGGGTTGGCCGATGCTGGGGGTGGAGGTCAGGTGTGCCGAGGGCCCCTCTCATTGCCCCTCTCAAGGTGACAATCAGTGTCACCTTGCACCAGGGGCCGTTCCAGCCCTTCCCAGCCTTGCCCTCAGGTAGCACCTCCCTCCTGCCCCGATTCTGGGCCAGACGTGTGGCTGCCGCCCTGTCCCGGCCCACAGGGCCCAGGAAGGTAAACGCCCAGCCAGGAAGTGATTGTCGCAGGCACAGGGCCAGCTGTGTGTCAGGTGGGTCTGAAGGTCAGGAATGCTTCCCAGGGAGGCTCTCCCAGGAGAGGACAAAGCGGAGGCTGTGGGCTCTCTGGGACGGCAGAGGACTGTGGACTTAGCCGGGGGCACACCGGCCTGCTCTGAGGTGCTAGACAGGACAGTGGACAGAAAGGAAGAGCCGCCCGGGGGGCCCAGCCCCTAGGAGCACCTTGCCAGCAGGTGAGCAAATGGTTTTGTATTGCTTTTAATGGAATGAAACGAAATCAGGGATAGAAGTTCCTGGTAGGACAGGTAGGAGAGGACATCACCACCCGTCCGAGACAAAAAGCAGCCCTGGATTCTACTTGGGACGTCCTGTCTGGTCTGGGCTTCTCCACTCCCCCTCCCGGGACTCAGTTTCCCCACCTGCAAATTGGGGTAAGGGTTCCTCCCAGCTCCTCTCCCGTCACGGCTGTGGGGGAAGTGCGATAATAAACAGGAGTGGCTGCGTAATTGGCAGGGCCCAGCGGTATGAAATGCAGGGCCACTTGCTGGAAAATTAAGAATTTCAAAAGGGCAGCAGTATAGCATTAAACCAGGGGAGGGGACCTTCTAGGAACAGGGCCCTGTGACTGCACAGGTCATACACCTGACACTTACACGCCCTGCTAATCAGCGTGTAAGTAAACTGTGAAGTGCTGAGATGCCCACGTGCCCATATCTCAAATGTCAGGGTCAGAAAGTACACTTGGGGGATGGTCACAGCCGTGAAGGGACAGCCCACCGCAATGTAGCCCCCCTGCCATCCCCATTGTCCCCTCCTGCTCACGGGCCCCTTTCAGAGGGATAAAAGACCACCCACTCAGGACCTTCTGGATTTGTGCACCTGGTGGCATGAAGCCAGAGCACGGTGGGTCTGAACTGTGTGGGGACGCAGTTTTCTTGGATGTGGAGGCAGTAGGTTCTTATTTTCTATCTTGATTTAAAATATGCGACGTTCACATAGTCGCTGGCTGTGTGAGCTGGAACTTGTGATTCCCGTACTTTTGACAGTTCTGCCATGCTCTGCCGACTACCAACATATTTCTGCCTTTTGGAAAAACGCTTAATGTAGTAAGACACTTGGTGGGAATGCTCCGGCTGTGTCCCTTGCCGTGTGTCCATGTCCTCCCTTCCCCTTCTATTTTCCCACTTACATTTTCCCTCCTGCTCACACCTCGGCCGCCCCTGGCACTGCTCAGCCCTGGGAAGGTGGAAGCCAGTGTCTCCTCGGGTGTCTTAAGCCTCCTGGTCCATGAAGGTAGACCACAGACCACCTCCCTCAACCCCACTCTCCACCCCCGCCCCTTCCTGGAGCTCTGTTGTCATGGAAACCCCTCCCGGGCAGGGGCATCCCACAGGAAAGCCAGTGGGTGATGCCAATGACAGCGTGACGGTCTGCAGCTTTGGGCCCTGGCGGCAGGGATGGGCAAGACAATCGCGCTAAGAATCGTGCCTGTTGGGGACTCTTACCTTGGCCAGAGCAGCCCACAAGCTCACACCAGTGGCCAAGCCCGCCCAGACCTTGTGCGGCCGCCCGGAGGCCTGGAGGCGGCCAAATCTCACCGCCCAGCCCTGCTGGCTCCACCGAGGGACACAGGAGCCACTGTTTGTCCCGAGACGCTGGCGAGCTGCTAGCCCCAGCTCAGACATCCCATCTCCCGGGACAGGCGTCCTTCCCCCATCTCCGTGAGCCCGTTGTGTCCCCAAGTGCTCGGCTCTGACACGCTGAAGTTACCCCCTAGCGCCACCCCAATGGCAAAAATCTCTTTATTCCTGCATCAGATAATTGCTGAGCACTTTGTACACGTGGGTTGGGCTGGGGGACACACACGGAGGGTGGTGGCCCTCAGGCTGGTAGGGGTGAGGCAATGCTGTGCCCCACGCCAGGCAAGAAGCCCCTCCGAGAGGGGAGCGCGGGATGCCCCCCAGGACGGTCACAAGTCACGAGGCTGATGAGACAGTGGCTGAGCTGAGACGGGAATTTCATCTCTGAGCCCGGGGCCGTCTCTTTGCAGAGGCCCCCAAGGAGTCTCCAGGAGGCTGCCGGGCAGTGGGCTGGGCCCTGGAGAAATTCTTTCTCCTGGCCTTGGGTCAGACCCAGGGGTGCGGCTCTGCCTCTGGGCTGTCACAGGTACTCCACCTCCCTTTGGTTGCTGGAGTCCTTGAGGTCATCTCCCTGGGGCACCATATGCAGCCTGAGCACTAAAGAGGGGACATATGCCTGGAGTGTCCCTCAGCAGGCTTCTTTGGGGAAAATTGCTCAGGTGGTTGATTAAGGACCTGGGTGTCTGGGAGCCCAGGTAAGGCCGTCTCTCAATCTTTCCACCTCAACCTGCCTTACCTTTGGAGTGGAAAAAAAAGTCATGTGTTCGTTTTGTGTTCTCTCTCTTCAAACGAGGAGAGTGGGGAAGATCAGAGGGGTGATCAGGGAGGCCTGATCATGGAGGAGGTGGCCTTTAAGCTTAGCATCACTAAACAATTTTGCATTGCTTATTAATTATTTTCCAGGAGGAGGAAAGGAGCTGATGGGTACGGCTTTGCATGTTATAAAGTAAGGCTAACTTGAAAATAAGGTAGTAATTTTTTTCACGCTCATCCTGATGGAACGCTGCAAGTTCTTTAAATAGCACGTGTTCACAGATAGCACATTCCAGGTGAAGGGACCGCAGGGTTTTAACAAGGGACCGGCTGGGAGCCTTGCACGGTGGCAGCTGGCAGAAGTGGTGGCAGGGACGGGGGAGGCTGCCTGGACAGGTGTGCTGGAGGAGAGGGCAGGGCCCAGCCCGTGATGCCTGGACCCCCGAGGCCCACAGAGATCAGGGTAGGGTCTGGATAGCCAGCGTGCCTCACGGGAAATTCACCTGGCACGTCCACACCTGGCACCAGCTGGCTTTGCTTCAGTCGCCTTCAACTGGGGCTGGAGCTCTGGGCACCAGCGTCACTGTCCCCCTCGGTGAGAAGCTCCAGCCACCAACTGTCCAGGTCTTTGATGAGTTTAAAAATGAGGGCGCTAATTCATCCTTATTTAATGAGCATGTTTCCTACCGGAGACAAACCTTTCAAAACATAAGCTCTCCAGAAGTTCGAGCTACTTGGACAGTGCCCTTAAAGATATAAGAGAAGCTTGGGAGCCCCTGGGGTAGGGACCAGCGGGGCCTGAGGACCTTGATCCCCAGGTCCTGTCCTCAGGTGGCAAGGGTCGGTCCCAGGTGGCTGACGTGTGGGGTGTTGCTCAATCCCACGAACAAGTCGGCACACCCTACTTGTGTCAGTGTTTCAGTCCACCTGACTGCGAACTCCGTGAGGGCTGGGTCCTTGGAGAGCACCTCGCGCAGCCAGTCAGCAAACACGCACCGCGCGCTCCATCCGGGCCGGCAGCAAGACAGCGGCGAGAGGACAAAGGCCCCTGCTCCGCTCCCAAGCTCCCCCTTTTCCGTTCCAACCCCCCGCTGCCTCCACCTACCTTCCTCCTGTCTCAATCCATAGATTAGGAAGACCCAATTTCCTACCCTTAGCTGATACACTCGCCATTCCTGAGCCCAAACAGATTCCCACTAAATCCCACCAACGGGGCGAAAAATTCCCAAGTCTTTTAAATCTCAGGACCCGGCACCCAGGCTCCCTTTCTCATGCCGTGCTTGTCGTAAACCCACTCACGAAAGCGGGCCCGTCTCTAGCGTGTCTTGCTCCCATCCGAGTGATAAAAACATTCCTCGGGAGGTTCTCGCGCGTTGGAGGAGCCTTCTTTTCTGCTGAGTTCCTTTTTAGGAAGTTAGCTTTGAACTTTAAGATGATTTCAAAGTTCTTCGTTTCTGGATTAAAAAGGGCATCTGGCACATGGGCAATTTTTCCCGGCGCCTGAGCTGTCAGGGCCGTGGCCTGCCACTCGCTGCAGTTTCTAGCCTCTTTGGAACCAGTTCTGCGTGAAGAGGACAGTCACCTGCAGTTGGCTCACCCGGGCTCCAAGTCAGGGGGGAGGATGGAGCGTTTCTAGCTTGGGGTCAAAATGCCCAATCTGAAATAAACAGACCAGCGTAGGCTGTGCTTGCTAAACATTATTGTAGCTGATTTGTGTGTTCACTGGAGAAATATCAAAGAAATCGCGGACGTAGAGCAGCGTGGGTAGACGGCCAGGCCAGGTGTCCTCCTACAGCCCCAGGCTGGCGAGCACACATGCTGGTGGAGAGATGCTGATGAAGTCATGCCCAGTCCCGAGTGGATGATGGGGTTGCGGATGGGAAGGGTGTCACCGGTCACAGACTGCCAAGCCAGCATCAGTGGGGCAGAGGTCCGGGTGCCCCGCTCCTGAGACAATCCTTGTGTAGTCACTCCTGCCTTGGTGGGCAGTCCAGGGCGTTTCTCCTCTGGGAGGACACTCATCCACCTGTGTGTGTGTGTTGGGGTGGTGCAGGGTGAAGGCTTGAAGAAGGTGACCAGGCTAGAGAGAAGCCACATGGAGGGGCCCAGCACAGCAGCCCAGTCCTGGGAGCAGGTGGCAGCGGGGGCAGAGCCTCCAGGACGCGGAGTCAGGTCCGGGCTCTGGGGGTCGGGGGAGGCCGTGAGCAGTCCCTGGACACACTCACAGGTGGGAGCTGACACCCAGCACCCTGCGCACGGTGGGTGCTCACCAGAAGTTGTTTAAGGAGGGACTGCAGGCTCTGGGGAAGGGGCTGAGACAAAGCCTCTGCCTCCACCTGATGTCCCCGCAGCCCTAAGGAGAGGCCCCGGCAGCACCCAGGGAGGAAACGGGGGCGAAGCCCGGCCTGGTGGGAGGCACAGGGGCGAGGGGAGAAGGGGCAGGAGGGGTGAGGGGTCAGGTGCTGGGCTCCATTCTGAGACTTTAAGAGCAACAGGCCAAGGCACGATGCATGTGTGTTTCACCACAAAGGACCCGGCTTGGGCATTTTCTGGGGTTGGCAGCAGTTACTCCGTCTTTCCGCCCTGATGGCCCCAACGAGCACGCTCCACTAGTCTAGAAGGAGAAGAGGCTTCTGGCTCCTGGAGGGCGGTGCAGGCTCCAGGGCTGAAGGCGGGTCCCTGCACAGATCAGCCAGGGGCCGTTCTGCCATGAAGGCGGCAGGGGGGCGAGGGCGTGGGGGCCGTTCCAGTGGCTGCCAGACCCGAGGGTGGCAGGGAAAGGGGAGCAGAGAGGGTCCCTGGGAAGTGAGAGCAGAGGGAAGAGTCCCCGGGGGGAGGAAGGAGACGGGCAGCAGGGCGGGGCGGGTGGGAGGCTGGAAGGAGGAGGCACAGATAGGGCGTTGCACAGAGCAAAGGGGGCACTGCTGCGGAAGTGGCGTGGGCTTGCTGGCCTGTCTGGCACAGTGACCAGGAATCGCCTGTGGCATGTCTGCCCTCACGCCGGCGAGGAGGTCAGAAAACACCAGCATGCATTAAATCCCGGGTCTGTCGGAAAGAAACGAAAGTCAGCACAGCAGCGGTCACGTTGGAGCACCAAGCCCGGGCCTGGGAATCCGACATCCAGTAAACCTGATTCTCCCACCTACGGCTTGCGCCCCGGGCTGGGACCTCAGAGACCCCCACTCTGGGCTCGGGCCGGGCGGGGGTGGGGTGGGGGGAGGCCTCGGTGGCCTCAGCGTGGCACTGCTGTGTCACACTGTGAACCTCTGGCTGATCACCGAGCACCTCCCCGGGAGGAGCCTTTGCATTTCTGTCCCCCAGGGCCTGGCTCGGGGCAGGTGGGTGCTCAGTAAATATTTGCTAGAGAGACGAGGAGCTGATGGATGGACAGACCCCTCCGCACACGTCAGTGTGGGCGGGAGGGTAGGGTGGTCTGCGCATGGAGGGGCTTCCCAGGCCCGCCCAGGAACAGTGGGGCTGAGTCCTCCTTCAAGGATATTAGCGAGGAGGAAGAGGAGGAGGAAGAAGAGAA
Source organism: Cheirogaleus major (assembly GCA_963574435.1). Lineage (NCBI taxonomy): Eukaryota > Metazoa > Chordata > Mammalia > Primates > Cheirogaleidae > Cheirogaleus > Cheirogaleus major. The sequence continues at coordinate 21,864 of CAUYPO010142147.1, read as the reverse complement.
AGAGGAGGAGGAAGAGGAGGAGGAGGAGGTGGGGGCAGAAGAGGAGGAAGAAGGAGCAGTGGCTCAGCAGCATCCCCTGAGGGCTTGTCAGGAAGCACAGGGCGTCTGGGTTGGGCCCAAGAATCTGCATTTCTTTAAAGTCCCCAGTTGCTGCAGCCACTGCCACTCAAAGTGGACCATGTGGCCCGCAGAGAGGATGACCCTTAGTTCTGGTTCACCCAAGTCATTGCACGCCACTGTGCCCTGAATGTCAGGCATTTACTTTCCACATTCACAGTTTTTAACATGTGCATGTACCATGTACTATTAATAGTTTCTACAGAGTGGCTTTAAATTAAATTCCCTACTTCATTTATTTTCATCCTAAGCATTAATATCTGTGAGAACACAGGTTTGATGTGCTAATTGGATTTTTTTCTAAGACACATAAAATACATAACTATTAATTTTGTGAACATTTGACTGACCTACCTCCTAAAATCACCTCGAAAACACAGGTTCAAATCTCACGCAGCTGGAAGAAGAGGGGACAATGTAGATTTTACCCAAATCCTATGACTATTTTAGATGAGAGACAGCTGAAAGAAACCACAGCCACTCAAAGTCCCTGCCATCATTGCTTGCTTTTTATTAATAAAAATATCTCCCTCCTGAATAATTCTTTCACCCAAACCAAATCAGAAGTTCTAGAATTTCTGTGCATTGCCTGCTGCCTCCCTCCCTGCCCCTAGCCAAGGCCCGGGGCGCCCTCCGGCCCACACCTCAGTTCACCTGACCTCTTGGGCAAACCTTCCGAAAGGTCTCTACACCTCCCTCCTTCCTGCAGGCCAGTGGGGAGACTCAGAATCACGCAAGAAGCGTGCAAAGGCAGTTTAGACACTTCCAGCACTGCATAGGTGAGAGAAAGTTCTAGAAGGGAAAGAGAGGCCAGAGGATGATGAGAGATGCTGGGGCATGGCCTCCTTCCCGATCTGCTGGGGCCAGAACGAGGGGTCTGTAGCAGCCCAGGGCCTGAGCACAGGGTCATCCCAACCCTCATCTCTGCAAGAAGGAATCCGATGGCCTCAACCCAGCCTCGGATCAATTCCTCCTAGGCCAAAGGTCCATTCTGCCCTGGGCAGCTGTGGCCAGGAAGCTGTGGGCAGTGGCACCCAGGGTGCTCCCCGTCCAGGGCAGAGGATAAGCAAAGTCCCTAGGACAGGCTCTCGAACAAGAGGGCAGGATGGCTCCCCAGGGCCATTCTGAGAAATCAGGTGGGACCCAGACGTTCCCAACCAGGGACAAGTACCCTCTGCGTTCCTTTTCCGATTATTATAGACCGAGTGTTTGTGTCTCCTCAAAATTCTTATGCTGAAGCCCTAACCCCCAGGGTTATGGTGTTTGGGGGGGGGCTATGGAAGGTACTTAGATTTGGATGAGGTCATGAAGGTGGGGCCTCCATGATGGGATTAGTGCCCTTATAAGAGGAAGAGGAAGAGGAAGAGATCTCCCCTTCCCCACGCATGCACACACTGAGAAAGGCCATTCGAGGACGCAGCGAGAAGGCTGCTGTCTGCAAGCCGGGAGCAGAGCCTGACCACGTTGGCACGCTGACCTCGGGCTTCCAGCCTCCAAAACCGTGAGAACATAAATTTCCGTTGTTTTAGCCACCCAGTCTATGTACGGCAGCTGGAGCAGACTGCGACACCAACATTGGTCTTGTCATTTTTAGCAGGCCTTTCAATAAATCCCTATGAATATGGGTTAATAAATGAGTTCACAGCCTCCCGACAGGCAAACAATCCCGCTGCTAGAATTCAACAAAGACCCAGTGTTGGCGTCCCGTGTCTCCACACAAACATCCCCGTTTGGCTGTGGAAATGACATTCCCCGCTTTCCCGCAGCGTCTGTTTCGCACTGTGCCTGGGAGCTCGGCCACCCCGGCCCTCCTCCCTCTGGCTGGGACGGCAGACCTTGTCCGCAGGGCTGGGAAGCTTGCCCAGGGCGGTGGCTGGCCAAGGCGGTGGCTGCCCAAGGCGGTAGCTCACCCTAGAAGGAGCAGTCCTTGTCCCCGGCTCACTCCCTGCCCAGGCCCACCCTGTCTGATGGCTGGGAGACATGAAAGAGCCCTAGTGACACAGGCAGCTTCACTCCAGCAAAGTAGGCTGAGTCCTCTCCTCCCCCACCCAGCTGAGATGGCTGCTGTCACCAACATGCCCGGAGGGGACAGGACTCAGCAGCTCCACCAGCCGGTGCCTGAGTCCAGGCGTAGCTTCTCCTCCCTGGGACAGAGCCGAGGGGAAGGCCCTGACGGACCCCTCAATTGTTTTTTTAAACTCTATACCTGATTTTTATATTGAGCATTATATACATTTTACAGCCTTTGGTTCTTTATACACCCAAGAGTAAAAGCAGTTTGAGACAGTAGATCACTCACTCAGTTGCAAAGAGTGAAGCGAGCAGGCCGGGCAACTGCCTCGGCGTGCCCACACCTGCGTGACGCCGGGCACCACAGTCTCGTTAGCGCTGCACCCTCGCCGCACCGCTGGGGGACGTCTCCAGCAGGGACAGAGGCCATAGGCGGGATGCGCTTCGGTCAGGAAAACGGGGATGTTCAGCAGCTGCCTCTGCCTGCTCTGCTGGGGTCTCAAGCCAGGGGCCTCCGCTCTGTCCACTCACACGCTGGGCGTGGCTGTGCCCGCACTGGGCTAGGGCCACCCACCCGGGACCCCACGTTGAGCCTCATGCCTTGAGCTAGGGATGTGGGAAGTGGAGGTTCCAGGGACGTGCAGAGTGTCCAAGGACACCCATCCCCCAGTCCTGCCAGGACGGGCTGTGAGGGCACACCTTTCCGGGGGCCCTTTGGCTGCAGCCTGACATAGACTCCAGAGGAGGGGAGAAGACCACCCAACACCTGTTGGGCTGCACCAGAAGTGGGCTAGAGGGAGAACACCCCACCCACGCACCACTTGCTAAGGATCATGGGAGTGGCTCCCTGCAGCCACTCTGAGGAGGACACCTGCACCTGCCTTGAGCCCCTGCCTCCCAAACTGCCCAGGGCTCCCCGTGCAGAGGGAGAGGTTGCTGGGCAGACTGTGGCCCCCGCTGGCGTGAGCCACAGGGAGTCTGAGGGCTCAGTTCCCAGAGAGCGCCAGGACTGTCTCCTCCAACCTCGGGCTTAGTCCCCTGCTATGTGGGCTTCCTCGATTATTGCTCTCTGGCAAGGTGCTTCCTGAGCACATGCTCTGCCACGCCGCCAGTCTCTCCACTCTCCCCCTGTGTCCACTCTGGCCACCCCTTTCCTCTGGGACCTGGAAGACCTGGGTTCGAATCCTGCCTCTGCCACTCACCAGCTGTGTTATCTCGGGCAAGTTGCCAAGTGTCTCTGCGCTTCAGATTCCTCATCTCTAATGTGGGATCAAAGATAACCATCCGCCCCAGCCCCAGGCTTATTTGAGAATCAAATGCATCCAATGGAAATCGTGGCACCAGCGCAGGGAACAAGACCACTGAGGCTTCCCCCTGGGAAGAGCAGGAAGAGCGTCTGCTGCCCGGCCGTTTCCTCTCCGGGAGGGTTTGTCTCAGTCACCACCCAAGTCACTGCTGTCCTCAGCCCTGCGGCCTGAGTCCTCTTTAGAAACCATCAGAAGCCACAGGGAGGGCAGCTGCAGGTGGCCCGGAGCCTCCTCCTGTCCTACGAGGGTGCCGTCTCCCAGACGTGGCCCCGCGGTGATGCCAGGCGGAGGCACGGCGGCCGTTAGACACGTGGCTCAGAGGGAGCCCCAGCCACCCCGAAAGAGCAGCCCGTCAAAGCCCCAGAAGCAGGCGAGACACCGAGAGAGGAAGGGGCAGAAGAAGAGGAGGACGGAGGGAGGACCCCGGAGAGGGAGGACCCCAGGGCAGTTAGCGGGGAGGCCGGAGAGTGGGAGCCTTGCCTCTGTGCGCCGAAGCCCCAGGAGGGCGACACTCTGGGGAGAAGAGGGAGAACGTGAGCCTCTTGCCAGAGCCCCCCGAGGCTGGAGTGGGCCTGAGGCCTGTCAGTGACAGAGTGGGCGGGGAGGGGTCAATTGGCGCTGCCTGTAGCAGGACACTGGGGGCTTTCTGGCCAGGGTCTGACCACATTATGTTCCAGAAATCTCCACCACAGGCCCAAGGAGGGCACACACTCCCGAAGGGGCCATGAGGCCCTGGCATGGGTGCAAGGCTGCTCGTAAACCAAGAGGCCCCGGGATCCACGTGACAGGGGCCCCGTCAGGTACAGGACCGCATAGGGCTGTGATCCTCTCTCCAGCCCACGGACAGCTTCACCGTGGAGGCCGGTGTCATCTCGGGACCCCAGCCTGCTCCTCCACCCCGGCCCTGCGACGCCAGCCCTGTCCCCCACACGGCCGCAGCCCCCAACTCCTGAGCAGCCTGTTGCCCATTAGCAATTTTTGAAAGCAGCAATCACGACAAAGCCAGACTCCTTTTCCAGAGAAAAGAGGGTTCTCAAAGTGTAGTCGGCGAAGCAGCAGCAGCATCTGAGGACTTGTTAGAATTGCAAACTCGTGGGCTCCACACCAGATCAGAAACTCCGGCCCAGCAATCTGTGGTGCCCCTCGTGGCTCTGAGAGCCCCAGACAGAGAACCGCTGCTGTGGAGCAATGCGCACCACGTGGGTGAATTGAGGAAAGCAGCCAGGTGCAAGAGAGAACACTCTGACGATTCCACGTGCATAAACTACCCACACAGGCAAAGCGATCCATGCTGTTAAAAGTCAGAAGTCACCCTTGGGGACAGGGAGCTGTGACTTCCAGGGGGCATCCGGACTCTTTCTAAAGTGGTGGTAACTTTCTCCTTCTGAATCTGGGTTCTGGTCACACAAATGCATTCAGTTTGTAAACACTCAGCAATCTGTGCATTTAATATGGGGACTTTCTGAACCCTACTAAATTAAAAAAAAAAATTCTTTTAACCAGATGAAAGGGTAAACTAGAAGTGTCACCACTTCATTGTGTAGCCTCATAATTGGTTTAAATCACATGGGGATGACCTGAGGGTCTGCCCCGCTGCTACAGAAAGTAAGAATCTGGGCAGTCTTTCATCCTTGGCCAAAAAGGTTTTACGAATTCACCCCGAAAGGGGCCTCAGCAGACAGCAGGCCAGGCTGGCTAATTAAAACCAGAGAGAACTATTGACCCACACATCTCAAACTAATGCTGCCATTTTTGGTAAATGCTGCTGCTTCCACATTTTTCCCGGTTTATAGATAATATTTCCAGAGAACAAGCCGCCTCATTCAGTCACCTGGATGGTTGTTTCACAAAGAGCTTATCTTGGAGGGGACACCAGGAAGTCACCTTGCGCAAGGGGAGGCATTCTGTGCAAGTTTCACTCTGGTGTTGGGGGCTGGGTTGGAGGCCAAAGGAAGAATCTGGTCTCACCTGCCAAGGAATTTTCCAAGCTAAACGTTTCAGGGCCTTGATGGGGCCGCAGAATGGAGTTCTGGGGCTCTGTTGCCTGTCTGCCCTTAGGCGACAGGAGATGCGAATCTACTCAGCTGTTCTTGATGAGGATAATCTCGGCCCTACTGGAAAGATCCAATTTTTCATAAGGGTATCAACACTCCCCAGCCCCCTTGTCCACTCAGAGATGTAGTCAACATGCAACACAGGGGAGCTACCTGGACAGGCGTCACCGTGAGCTCCATCGAAAGACAATCCCCACTGTACACTCATCAAACACTCCACCTCGGAGAAGACACAGAGTCCATACCTCCTTCCAAAACGCCTCTAAAATCTCCCCGGGATCAGGCAGAAGCCCTTGGGCTGTGTCACCCTGCAGAATTACTTTTGCTCGCTTGTGTTTTTGTGAGAAGCCGTCAGCCTGTGCTGAAGGACTCCTGGAGGAGGTTGGGAGAAAGACCACCTGCCGAGCATAGACTGGCGTCCACGGGCCACGAGCTTCAGCTTCACCTGGGATGCTCTGAAACCCACGTGGCCTCACTCAGTCAGAAATCCCGGCACAGAGCCTAGGCCTCCGCACACAGCCCCCCACATCCACGGGGTCCACGTCCACAGGTTCAACCAATCCAGGATCAAACTATTCGGGAAAAAATGGATGGTTTCATGTGTGTTGAACAGGTACAGACATTTTTTCTTGCCATTGTTTCCCTAAACAATACAGGATAACAACTCTTTACATGGAATTTACATTGTACTAGGCACAATAAGAGATGCTTTAAAAATATGCGGGAGAATGTGCGTAGGTTATATGCAGTCACTACACCCTTTTATGGAAAGGACTTGAGCACCCGTGGATTTCGGCTTTCCAGTCCCCCATGGATAACGAGGGAAGACTGTCTTTAACAAGCTGTTAAAAGTTTGAGAATCAGTGCATGCGGCTGCGTCTTTCGTAAGAGCATCTGGTAGGGGTCCCTGCCAGCCTTAGTACAAACGTGACAATTTCTCCTGAGCCACTGGTCAGTGTTTATCCCTTAATGCAGTGGACTGAGTCGCTGACACATGTCCCTTTTCATGTTGGCTGTTGGGAAGCTTAGGGAAATTTGAGGCCATCCACATCAAGAGTCTTTGTAATATGATTTTTTTAAAACTTATCTCCCATTAAGTTTTCTGCCCCCACCCTTTTTTTTTTTTTTTTTTTTTGAGACAGAGTCTTGCTGTGTCTACCGAGCTAGAGTGCCGTGGCATCAGCCCAGCTCACAGCAACCTCCAACTCCTGGGCTGAAGCGATCCTCCTGCCTCAGCCTCCCGAGTAGCTGGGACTACAGGCATGCGCCACCATGCCCGGTTAATTTTTTCTATATGTTTTTAGTTGGCCAATTAATTTCTTTCTATATTTAGTAGAGACGGGGTCTTGCTCTTGCTCAGGCTGGTTTCGAACTCCTGACCTCGAGCGATCCTCCCACCTCGGCCTCCCAAAGTGCTAGGATTACAGGAGTGAGCTACCACACCCAGCCACTAATCTACCTTCTGTCTCTGTGGATTCTCTGGTTCTGGATGCTTCATAGAAATGCACTCATACAGTGTGTGGCCTTTTGTGATTGGCTCCTTTCACTTAGCAGATGTTTTCAAGGTTCATTCATGTTGTGGTGTGTATCAATAGTTAATTTTTTTATAGCTTAATAATATTCCATTTTATGGATATACCACATTTTATTTATCCATCCATCAGTTGACAGACATCTGGAGTATTTCCACTTTTTGCCAATTATGTTCATGCTGCTGTGAACATTTGTGTACAACTTTTTGTGTGGATGTATGTTTCCATTTCTTTTAGAAATGTACTTAGGAATGGAATTGCTGGGTCATAGGATGACTGTGTTTAACCTTTTGAGGAACTACCAGATGACATTCCAAAGTGCCTGCACAATTTCTCATTCCCATCAGTAGTGTATAAGGGCTCCAGTTTCTCCACATCTTCACCAACACTTGTTATTATCTGTCTTTTGTTGACAGCCACCCTAATGGGTGTGAAGTGGTATATCACTGTGGTTTTCATTTGCATTTCCCTGGTGTCTAATGACGTTGAGCAAGCTTTCAGGTGCTTATTGGCCATTTTATATCTTCCTTGGAGAAATGTTGATTCAGATCCTATGCCCATATTTTAATTGGGTCATTTTTTATTATTAAGTTGTACAAGTTCATTATATATTCTAGATATAAGACCCACAAGAGCCTTATCAGATGTATGAGTTGCAAAATTTTTCTCCTATTCTATGAGAAGTTTCTATGTGTGTTCTTTGGAGCACAAAATGTTTTAATTTTTATGTTGTCCAATTTATTTTCTTTTGTTGATTGTGCTTTTGGTGTCATAGCTAGGAAACCATTGCCTGATATAACATCAAGAAGGTTTATGCCTATATTTGCTTTTAAGGGTTTTGTAGTTTTAGCTCTTATAATTAGGTTTTGATCTATTTTGAATTAATTTTTGAATATGATGTGAGGTAGGGATCCAAATTCAATCTTTGGCAAGGGGATAATAAGTTGTCTCAGCACCCTTTGTTAAAGACTATTCTTCTCCCATTGAATAGTCTTAGCACTCTTGTCAAAACTCACTTGGCCATAGATGTATGAGTTCGTTTATGTTTTTTCAATCCTATTCTATTGACCCATATGTCTATCCTTGTGCCAGTACCATACTGTCTTGATTACTGTTGCTTTGTAGTAGGTTTTGAAATCAGGAAGTGTGATTCCAACTTTGTTCTCCTTTGGCGTGGGCCCCTTGAATTTCCAGACGAATTTTATGATCAGCTTATCAATTTCTGCAAAGAAGCCACCTGGGAGTTTTAATTGGGCTGTGTTGAATATGTAGATCAATCTGGGGAGTATTGCCATCTTAACAATATTAATTCTTCTGATCTGTGAAGGTGGGATATCTTTCTATTTATTTAAGTCTTTAATTTCCTTCGATAACATTTTATAGTTTTCAGAATCTAAGCTTTATGCTTCTTTGGTTAAATTTATTCCTAAGCATTTTATTCCTTTTGATGACATTATAAATGAAATTTTTAAAATTCCATTTATGATATTTTCCTTCCTACCATGTAGAAATAAAATTGATTTTTGTATGCCGATCTTACAGCCTGCAACCTTGATGAACTTGTTTATTATTCATAGTTCTAATAGTTTTTTATTTTCCTGGATTCCTTATTTCTTACGATTTTCTATACACAGGATCATGCTATCCGCAAATAGGTATAGTTGTACTTCTTCCTTTCCAATCCGAATGACTTTTTTTCTTTGACTAATTGCCTTGGCTAGAACATGCATTACAATTCTGAATAGTAGTGGTGAGAGCGGACATCCTTATCTTCTTCCTGATTTGAAGAGGGAAGCATCCAGTGTTTCACAATTAAATATGGTGATTGCTGTGGGGTTTTTGTAGATGCCCTTTTTCGGGTTTGAGGAAATTTTCCTCTCTACCTGGTTTGCTGAACATTTTTATCCTGAAGGGCTGTTGAATTTTATCAAATGCTATTTGATGCTGAATGTCTAATAAGATGATCATGTGTTTTTGTCCCTTGTTCCATTCATATGGGTGTATTACATTAATTGATTTTTGCATGTTAAACCAACCTTATGTGCCCAGGATAAATTCTACTTGGTCATGGTTGTATAATCCTTTTTTTATGGGTTCAGTTTGCCAGTATTTTGTCAAGAACCTTTTCTTCCATATTAATAAGAGATATTGGTCTATAGTTTTCTTTTCTTGTGACATTTTTGTCTGGCTTTGTAACCCTTCTAGTTTTTATATTTGTGATACCTCTTCCATAAAATAACATTTTTATAAATAAGAATTTATTTCTAAGCTGTTCATTCTGTTTCACTAATCAACTACCTTGTATCAATACCATATTCCTTTTATTACTGTAACATTTTATATTTGGGAGAAGTAGGCTTTCTTTATTACCTATATTTCTCAAAACGTTTGAGCTATTCTTGTCTGTCTATCCTGCAGACGAACTTCATAATCATTTTGTCAAAATATTCTGATTAGTTTTTTTAATTGGAATGACACTAAAACTATATATTAACTTGGTGAGAACTGACATATTTTTAATATTGCATTTTCCTATCCAAGAAAAACCCACATTTCCCCTAAATATGCAACCTTCCTTCCCTCTCCCAAGGTTTTCCTTTATGCAGGTTGTTATTGTTTGTGTTTATTGATACAGTTTGGTATCAATCCAAACATCCTTGGTTTCTGGCTTTGTTACTACTGTAATTGGAATCTCTCTACTTTCTAATTCATTCCTGTTGACATGCAGTGAATCTGTCTTATTTTGGACCTGGGCTAAATTCTTTGTATTAATAATTCCAATAGCTTCAGTTGGTTCTTTCAGGTTTTCTAGGCATACAAATCATATCACCTGCAAATTATTTTGAGAGATGAAAATTTCATCTTTTTTTCTGATAACTTATTTGTTTTATGTCTCATTATGTTGAACAAAACCTCTGGAAACATGTTAATAATAATAAGAGCAGGAACCCTGCTCTTGATGGGAACGTCTCTGACTTTTGTCACTGTCACATTTGAGAGGTACACAGTACTCTTTATCATGGTGAATTCTCTTTCTAGTCTCATTTTTAAAGGTTTCTGCTGGGAATTGGTATTTAATTTTGTCAAGTGACCTACTGATGTGCTATATTGTATTAAGATTTTCTAATGAATATGAAATTGCCTCAATTTTATATAAATAACTCTGAGAACATTTTGATAAAGGAATTAAGCCTCTCATTTAACCATTCATTCTTATTCTGATCCATTGGGAAATCTCAATTTTTGCAGGTGTACACATCAAACAGCTGTATGTTTCCCCATTGTGGCTACAATTTCCCTCTGTCCAAACTCATTCCTTGCCACATAGCAGGGCTCTTGGATACTTCTTGGCCAAATTACATAACTTCCCTGTCTCTTTCAGTTTTATAGCTGATTCATTTCTATATTGAAGATTTTGTGTTGTTTTTTCTCAAAAGATTTATTTACTTAATTTTTGAATAGATTAATACATTGACATAGCTTTTAAAAATTTAAAAATATTTAAAAGTACATAAAGTTTCCTTCCTCCTGATCCTATTTCCCATCTTCCCAAACTCCCACATCTAATTTTATGTACATACATATATTTACACACACACATGCACATAACCATTGGTACTAATTTCTCATAACTGCTTCCAGAACGTTTTAGGCACATCCAAATAAATTTGAATACACTTCCCTCTTTACACTTATAGAAACATATAATGCATACTCTTCTGCTCTTGCTTTTTAAATATATATATTTTTTTCTAGGATACTTTCTTAATCAGTACTGTATATAGACCTTCTAGAAAATGTTTAGAATTTTCTAATTTGTGTGACCGGTTTCTGATTAGAGATATTCTGGTTGTTTCCAATCACTTGGTCTTGAATAATGCTGCCGTGAGTCACTTGCTCCTAGATGATGCTAGAGTGAGTCACCTGTACCCGGGCCACTCCCTATGTGTACAAGCAGATCCATGGGCCAATCAAAGCATGTTTGCTGATTTTTTAGTTTTTTTTTTTTTTTGAGACAGGATCTCACTCTGTCACCCAGGCTAGAGTGCAGTGGCATCACCATAGCTCACTGCAGCCTTGAATTCCTGGGCTCAAGCGATCCTCCTGCCTCAGCCTCCTGAGTAACTGGGACTACAGGTGTGCGCATCACACCTGGCTTTTTTGTTATTATTTTTTGTAGAGACGGGTTCTGGCTATGTTGTTTAGACTGGTCTTGAACTCCTGGCCTCCAGAATCCTCCTGCGTCAGCCTCCCAAAGTGCTAGGATCACAGGCGTGAGCCACCGTACGGGCCTTGCTTTTTATTTTGACATACGTTGCCAAACTGCCCTGTGGGGATGGAATCTATTTAAAATCCCACCAGCGTGATGGGGCTGCACGTTGCCCCCCCAGGTTCACCAACTGCTTTGCGTAGTTTGCATTTTTGCCACTATCGTGAAAATAGGGATCTCAGTGTGGGTTGGATTTTCTTTCCTGTTATGAGGCAAGAGGTTGGAAATCTTTTCACAAGTTTTTCTTCCCCCTCCTCCACCACTCCCCAGGGTCTTGCTCTGCTGCCCAGGCTGGCATGCGATGGTGCCATCATAGCTCACCGAAGCTCCTCCCACCTCAGCCTCCTGAGTTCTTTCCATGAGTTTTTAAGGGTGATTTGTATGGACTTGCCCGTGAGCTCTGTTTATATCCTTTGCTCGTTTAAACCACGCTCAAATTTTCCAGAGTTCAATCTCATACTATTCAAAGTTCTTTTCCCTTCCCTCAAGCAGGAACTAGACTATCAGGGGAGTGGGAGATGAGCTGGGCTGAAGACACCCCCTCCCCCTTCCTTTTTCCCAGGGGTGGGGGAGGGGCGGGACCAGCACGCCCCAGTCTCCTTCCTTGGCTGGTCGTCCACCTGTGGTTGGAGGTGTCCCTCTGGTTCAGCCTTGCTCTGACACCTCCCCTGATGGGGTCTTTGAGGTTGTCTTCAGCTAGTATTTATCTGAACCTCCCCACAACACACACACACACTAAACACACACACGAGGGAGACCATCCCTCCCAGAGGGGCCACCACATCTCCCTCTGGCCCCAGAGGGGCATGCGTGCCTCCAACCCCTTCTATAGCTGGGGCCTCCCATTGCTTGGCCCAGTGGCCACCTGGCAGCCCCCAACCCCTGCCACTTGCTGACCTTGGGCTCCAAGGAACCTTAGGGAACTACAGGGTCTTCTTGTGCAAGGACTGCTCCAAAGGCCGTGGAGAACAAAGATGAGGGTGGGAGGGGACCCATTTCCTTCAAGGGCACAGCCCATGGTCCCTTTGAGCCCCCTGGTACAAAGTCATCCCACAGGTCCTGTCTCCAGAAATCCCCCGACCCAAAGCCAGCTCCAGTCCATGTACGTTCGGTGTATCTCCACATCTCAGGAAGCATGGGTGGGGTGACAAAAAGGACAGGCACTGTAGCCCTAGGCTCCCAGAACCCCCTCCCAGGAGACTCTGGAATGGGCTCACAGGTCACAGCCCTGCAAGCTCCCAGCTGGGAACCTCCCCTTCCTGCAGGGACCCCCGACTTTTCCAGGGCTCCCTTGGAGCCACCTTCCTCTGTGCATGGGCTGTGGCACCCCCAAAACACCCAGCTCCTCCCTTCCTCCTCCTCTCTTTGATCGAGCAGAGGGATTACTGTAGGGTCATGCTTCAGTAACCCCTGGGGCTGCTGGCTGAACTGAGCCGCAGCAGGAATTTGTTTGGCCTTAATAGCAATTCCAGAGCCACAGGAAAGAGTCCTGCTCTGTGTCGTGAGGTTTCCACCCCATTTTATGCCTCCTGCTTTATATCTTTTCCATCTAATTTTGCCTTTTGATTTATAAAACTATACACATATAGGAGTTTTTTTTGGTTTTTTTTTTTTTTTTTTTTTGAGACATAGTCTCACTTTGTTGCCTAGGCTAGAGTGCCGTGGCATCAGCCTAGCTCACAGCAACCTCAAACTCCTGGGCTCAAGCAATCCTCCTGCCTCAGCCTCCTGAGTAGATGGGACAACAGGCATGTGCCACCATGCCCGGCTAATTTTTTCTATATATTTTTAGTTGGCCAATTAATTTCTTTCTATTTTTAGTAGGGATGGGTTCTCACTCTTGCTCAGGCTGGTTTTGAACTCCTGACCTTGAGTGATCCTCCCGCCTTGGCCTCCCAGAGAGCTAGGATTACAGGCATGAGCTATCATGCCCGGCCTACATATAGTTTTTTTAGGAATTTAATTGACAAAGATGGAATATGGTCAAGGTAGACAATGTCATGACTTGATAGATGTATACATTGTACAATGATTATCATAATCAAACTACTTAGCACATCCATCACTACCCGGGCTGTACCTTAGATTCCCAGAACTTGCTCATCTTATAACTGAAAGTTTGTACCCTTTGACCAACGCCTCCTCTATTTCCCCTACTCCCAGGCCCTGGAACCACCGTTCTACTCTCCGCTTCTAAGAGTTTGACGTTTTTAGATTCCTCATGTAAGTCAGATCATGTAGTATTTTCCTTCTGTGCCTGACTTATGTCACTTAGCATGATGTCTTCCCGGCTCACCCATGTTGTTGCACATGGCACGATCTCCTTTCTTATGGTTGAATCATATTCCATTGCATTAAATATATATGTGCCACAATGTCTTTATCCATCCCTCTGTTGATGGACATCTGGGTTCTTTCTATATCTAGGCTGTTGTGAATAAGGTTGCAATGAACATGGGGGTGCAGCTATCTCTTCAGGATTCTCTTTTCATTTCCCTTGAACATAACCCAGCAGTAGGATTACTGGATCATATGGTAGTTCTATTTTTAATTTGTGGAGGAACCTCCACACTCTTTTCCATAATGGCCAATTTACCTTCCTACCAACTGTGCACAAGAGTTCCCTTTTCTCCACCTCCTCACCAATACTTGTTCTCTCCCACCTTTTTGATAATCGCCATCCTAACAGGTATGGGATGACATCTCACCATGGTTTTGATTTGCATTTCTCTTATGATTAGTGACGTTGAGCACCTTTTCATACACCTGTTGCCCACTGGTGTGTCTTCTTTTTTTAAGAACTTTAAAGCACAGGTCAATCATCAGCAGTGCTTCTTAATTTTACTTATTATTTAGTGGAAGAGCCTGCTGGTCCTGCCATAAACTGGATTCTTAATTTTGCCTCGTGACACAGAGGTAGCTGTTTTTCTGTATGATTGCATCGGATATTAGTGGGAAGGCGGAAGCTGGGGTCAACTCAAGCTGCTCTCACCCAAGAGTTTGCTCTGATCTTCTGACAATAAAGGACAAATTCCCAAACTCCCTACACATGCCAGAAAGAGAAGGGAAAAGAGCACGTGGACCAGACATCAGGCGTTGGGGAAGGTTCTAGTCCTTGCTGTTGAAGCTCTTTGACCCCAGCAAGTCCCTGTCCCTCCAGCAAATAGGGATGTGGCTAGGGAGGCGGCTGGTGGATCCTGGGAGCCTTCCTAGTCCTCCCCATCCATTCGCACTTTCTAACTTCACGTCCTAATTCCTCGTTGCCTGATTTTCATTCATTTAACTTCTTACACTGGGTACCTACCATGTGCAGATATGCAGATACCCAAATCATTGACTTCTTTTTTCTTTTTTAGAGACAGGGTCTTGCTCTGTCTCCCAGGCTGGAGTGCAATGGCTTCATTAGAGCTCACTGCAGCCTCGAATTCCTGGGCTCAAGCGATCCTCCTGCCTCAGCCTCCCAAATAGCTGGGACTACAAAGCACATACTAGTGTGCCCAGCTCCAAATCATTAACTTCTTAATCTTGTGCTCAGAGCTCTTGGGTTCCTTGAAGAGCTGCTTTTAAACCCCATCGTCGGCAGCTTTTCTGTAAATATAAAATAAAAAGGGGCCTCGTGTGGTGGCTCAGGTCTGTTATCCTAGCACTTTGGGAGGCCGAGGTGGGAGGATCGCTTGAGCTCAGGAGACTAGCCTGAGCAAGAGTGAGACCCTGTCTCTATTAAAAATAGAAAAATTAGCTGTGCACGGTGGCGCGTGCCTATAGTCCCAGCTACTCAAGAGGCTGAGGCAGAAGGATCACTGGAGCCCAAGAGTTTGAGGCTGCAGTGAGCTAGGCTGACACCACGGCACTCCACCCAGGGTAATAGAGTGAGACTGTCTCAAAAAAGAGAGAGAGAGGTTGTTTGGATTAGAAACTATGGTTGTTAATTTGGTGTTCAATGAGCTGTTCCTGTCGTTCGTATTTAACCTTCCAGTCACTTTCTGGGTAGTTCTGTGCTGGACTCCATCCAATGGACCACTTTCAAGTCCAGCTTCTGGCCACATGAGCATCTTTCTCTGGCCTCAGAAGACTCCCTTCAAACTCCTGCTTCCTTCCCAGTGTCTTAGTTCAACAGCCTTAAGGAAAAGCAGGGGTCTTTACTTTTCCCCCTCTTGAGCCAAGAGCAGGCCAAGAAACCCAGTTAGGGAAGCTCTGCCCCAGCCTCCTTGCAGCAGCCTCTGCTCAGACAACTCCGAGAGGCCTCGCTGACGACCCCCTGATCTGTAACCCCACCTTGCCCGTGTTCCCGGGCCTACCTGCTCCAGGTGTTTCCATGGGAAGGAGAGTCTCCCCTCATCCTCCGGGCACCACACTGCCACTTTCTGCATCGACCCCTCCTCCCTCCCCGCTGGGTCCCCCCCCCCCCCCCCGCCTCTTCGAGTGGCCACGCCATAGAGGAGCAGCCACACCCGCTGCCCCACGCCAAACGCCAGCAAGGTCTGGCTCCCGGCACCTCCCGCCCTTCTCTTCCCGCCCCGCCACCCTCGCTCCCCAGTTTCTGGGTTTCTACTTTATATTTTCCCAGGATCTTTTTTTCCCTCTCTTTGGGTATTTCACTGCCCTCCTCACCTGTGTTCATGCTCAGAACAACAAAATACTCTGGGGGAGTAGCCACCTGCAGGGGAGGGGTGACAGCTGTCCCCCGGCGGCTTCCCTGGCTCTCCCTTGGTGATTCTCAGTGGGGGCCACCCTTAGACGCAGAGCGGCTCCTACGCACCTCCCTTCCTTGCAGGGGCTTTTCTGTTAAACCAGAAGCTTCCTCTGCTCCTCCCTCTCCTGTCCACCATCCTCCTGTCCAGCTTTACCCACTTTGACACAGGAAGGGAACAGCCTCTGTTGCCGACAGCCCGAGGCAACCGTGCCTTTTACCTGGGAACAGGCTGAGGGACCAGTTCAAGGGCCAGGCACAAACGTGAAAATGATGCCGGTGGCCTGGGCTCGGCCTCTCTCTCAGGAGGCCGCTCGGGGGCCTCTTGCCTCAGCAGCCCCATCTTCCCTGGGAGACCACCTGCCCTGGGGCTGCGCACTCAAGCCCTCTTGTCACAGCTCAGGGGCCTTGGCTCTCCTGCCCTGTCAGGCCACCCTTCCCGGCCACATGACCCACCTGCTCCACTAACAAGCCTCAGTCTCCACAGCTGTCCTCGTCCCTCCCTGAAGAGACTGGTGAGGACTCAGTGTCACCTGGGGCAGCCCCTGGCCTGGAGACCACGCTCTCTGCTGGGCCGAAGCCATAGCTTCAGGCCCCAGCTCTGGGGACTGAGTTCAAGGGAAGCTCTGCCTACTCCGGACCCCAGAACTGCGGCCTCCCCACGACCTGCTCCTCATCAGAACCTTCCGGGCAAAGGTCTCCCCACCGCCCTCTGCTCTGCCGTCCTTTTCTCCTTCCCACGGCCCCCGAGAGCTTCGGGAAGGCCGGGCCCGTCTCACTGGGCCGTCCCTGGCACGCAGAGGGGTCACCTAGGTGCCTCGTGTGGGTTTGCTGAAGGCCCCCCACCCAGGGAGAGTCTCCCCCTTCCTCTGGTTTCCACCTTCACCCTCACTTCCCTCGTGAGTGGCGTAAGGGGACAGCGAGGGACAGGACCTGCTCCAGCCCTCTTGCCCCGTGCCCAGCCCAGCGGGGCAGACACTCCCTGGCCAGAGCAAGGGGTGGCACTGGCTGGGCCACATACACCCGCCCCCACCCCGTGGCTTCTCCCTCCCCACCTGCTGCAGCGCTGTGGCCCTGCTCCTCCTGGCCCTGCTTGTGGGCGCTCCAGGGACTGGCAGCACAGGCATCCCCTGGAAGCTTGTCAGAAATGCGGCCTCAGGCCCCACCCAGGACCTCCTGAGTCAGAACCTGCATTTTAACAAGAGCCCTGGGTGATGTCTGCACTCGAATGTGGGTCTAGGATCCGGGCACGCCTTCCTCCCCACCCGGGCAGCTGGGCCTGCAGCCAGCAATCCCCGGTCCCCCACCTTCCCCAGTGGCCTGACCTCCCAGGCCACTGACTCACACAGGGAGGAACCCCTGCCACCCCACCGCCCTCAGCCCAATGCTGGGAGGTTTAACCATCCCTCTTGGCTGCTGTGCCCAGAGCCACAGAACTCGCACGGAGAGAGAGCATAGAGCCCGCTCCTGCCTCTGGGTCGCCCAGGCCTGCCTTCAGCCAGTATTTATGACAGCATCTTTTGACCACGTCACACGAGTCTCAGATCCCCCCAACAAATGAGTCAGAGAGACGTCATGTGACCCTCGTCACACCATTTACCAGCCGTGTGATTGCGGGCGAGTTACCAAAGCTCTGGTAGCCGCGCCTTCCTCATCTATAAAATGGGGACAATGATCACATAGAACACACGCGAGGCTGTGAGGCTTCGTTAAGGCCACTCGGCCATTCAGCCATTGTTGTAAACAGCAGGTGTTTACAGAGTGCTGCTGTGCCCGGTGTCGGGGACAGCAGTGATCCAAACAGACCAAACCTCGCCCTCGAGAAGCTTAGTAACAGGGAGCGAGGACAGCCGGGACACGCCAGCCGGTGCTCAGTGAGTGTTTGCTGAGTGAATGAATGAATGAATGAATGCTATGCAAGTGTGGTGCCACCATCAGCCCTCCCTGCCTTGCAGTCACACAGCTATCCGCAAGCATCTCCACCCTGAAGTCACCTCTGGAATAGAAAGAACCGGGGCTTGAGGCCGCTGAGGAATTTGAGGGAAGGAGTAGAAGTTGGGGGCGGCGTGGGCTTTCCTACAGTCAATGGATATAGGTGAATCGAAGCGATTATGAAGCCTTCCAGACTTAGAACACATTTGCCTGAACTAGTCAATAATTGAGGCAGAATTAGAGGTTTTTTTTTTTTTTTTCAGAGAGTTTCACAAGGTCTCCATGGGGTAGGGATAGTCTTAGAGATGGTGAGATCTTGGAAGACATGTCCTCCAGGTTGCAGAGCCTCCTCATTTAAGGGAAACGGGATGGCTGGAGAACAGTGCCCTGCTATTGCCATACCACGAGCATCCTCTGAGGGCTCTGGGCCTCCCTAGATCACAGAATCAGCGAGCCAGAAGGAGCTGCCCACAGCACCCACTGCCCTTGTGTTTCCTTGATGGGAAACTGAGGCCCGGACGTGCCCGATGTGAAGCGGGTGATGACAGGCAGCTCAGAATGTAGACTCGAGCCCAGGTCCCCTGACGCCCGGCCCAGTGGCCCGGTTATGTGCGGCTGTCCCCGCGTCCCTGACACCGCACAGTAGACGCTGCGCACAGGCGGCAGCGGGCCGAGTCGCAACCTAACCGCAGCAGGCCAGGCTGACGAAGCCGGATGCCACAGCCACCTGCCCGTAGCTCCACGTCCACGACAGTCAGGGACAGGCTAACGACACGCAGGGACACCAGGCCTGCCGTGGTCTCCAGGGCCTGGGGTGGCTGGGGACTTCGGGTGAGGAAACTGCTCTGTATCTTGGAGGCCGTGGTGGTTACATGAACTGCATGCATTTGTCAAAACTCCTGAAAAGGGTAAATTCTGTATGTAAATCATACCTCAAGTCTTTAAAATGCAGCCTGAAATAATAACGGTGATGACAATGTTAACAATAGTAACCTCGAGTGCCAGAGGCCACGTGAGGCCACGACACAGTGGTCCCGGAGATCCGCTGGTCAGAGCAGGAGGAAGCCGGGTCAGCGCAGTCAGGGGTTTCTGGCTATGGACTTTCCCCCCCAGGCGCTTCCCCAGCCCAACGCCCTGACACCAGTGTGCTCGCACCCGAATCGTCCTCCCACTTCCCTGGCTGGTAGGGGCATCGCCGCTGAGCACCTGGCCACTCCTCCCAAAGCCACCCCGGTGCGGCCCCCCATTCTCCCTGCTTTACAGAAGACACAGCAGAGGGGTGGCTCTTAAGCTTTCTTGAGTCTCTGACACCTTTGAGACTCGGACAGAAGCTCTGGGCCTGTCACCCAGAAAACCCTATATGCTCCCCCACAGCCTGTGCACCCTGAAGCCTCCATGGAGTCCCCGGGTTCCAGACCCTCAGCTGGGCTGGAACTGCACAGATTCCCCAGCTTGTCTCCTGCCAGGCCCCGTCCCACCAGCCTCGACCCACTCAGAGGCCCACGCAGTCAGTCGCTCGCCCTGAGCGCCCAGCCTGGGAGGAGGGCCGCGCCGGGAAGGCCATGGGGTTTGCCTGGACAGTCCCGTGTTGCGCCTGTTCGCTCCCCTTGTCCTGTGAAAAGAGTCCCGGTTCAGACGCTACGATGTATGGCCCCCCCAGAGGGAAGTGACCATTCTGTTACTCCAGCCCACGCGGGGGATGTCACGGGCTGCAGGGCCTCCTCATCCCACCGTGGCCACACAGCGTTCTATCAGAGAGGCCGCTAATGCGCCAACCAGACTTGGCCCCAGGTGACGGCAAGCTTGTCCTCACAGGTTCCAGTCTGCCCAGCTCCAAACTTAGCCCTGTGAGACCCAGCACCGGCCGATAGGCCTGTCTCCTCTCCCGAGGGGCTTCCGTTTGGGGTCTATGCACTCACGGTCTCTCGCGTTGCTGGTCTGGTGTCCTCGCTCTAATTTGCCTGCTCTTTTCCTCTTGAATTATTCAAGAAATGTTTACTTGGAAGTAGTTACACAAGCCACTTGAGACATTTCCCCTCAAAAGTGCATCCTCTGAATAATGTAAACAAACCTCAATTATACAATGATGCATGAATGCATCCAAATTGCAGTGATTAGCGCTGTCATTTTCGCTGACAACGCCGGGGAGGCCAGCGTGTGCGGATGATTCCAAATCTCATCAGATCCAAATGGGAGCTGAATCCCACACTCTGAATAGAACATTTAGCCTGATGATTCTAACTGAAAATCGTTCTCTTTCTATTCTAAAGCGCTCAGAACCAGTGAAGTTTGGGGAGGTCGTTGACCTCCAGTCGCTCCGCTGAGAAACAGTTGGATCTATTTCCATGGAGACCAAGGAATCTGAAGATCCGGAAAAGGCCCGGAGGAAATCAGTGAGTGGTTCATGGAAAACTGATGATGAGTCAGCCAAGGTGAGGCCTGAGTCACTCTCGGAAAGAGAGGAGACTTCCTACGCTGACCAGGAGATCCGGGAGGGAGAACCCCATCCCTGTATCCCGATTCAGAGGAACTCCGTCTTCAACCGTGCCGTGAGACACAGGAGCAAAGCCAAGGCCACAGACACCCCTGTCCGGAACGCCAGCAGCCTGGCAGGTCAGTGTCACGGCTGTCACAGCTGTCCCCTTGCCTCCAGTCGGCACCGCCAGTGCTGAAGGCCCTCATCAAACAGCGTCGGCAGTGATCAGCCACAGGGGCGAGAAGGTAGCACGTTTTGAAACCATTACCTAAAGAATTCAAATTCGTCCAGTATGATGATGCGTTTGAAAGTGTTTTTTCTTTTTTTTTGAGACAAAGTCTCACTCTGTCGCCCCGAGTAGAGTGCCGTGGCGTCAGCCTAGCTCATTGAACCTCAAACTCCTGGGCTCAAGCGATCCTCCTGCCTCAGCCTCCCCAGTAGCTGGGACTACAAGTGAGAGCCACCATGCCCAGCTAATTTTTTCTATATTTAGTAGAGACGGGGTCTTGCTCTTGCTCAGGCTGGTCTCAAACTCCTGAGCTCAAGCGATCCTCCCGCCTCGGCCTCCCAGAGTGCTGGGATTACAGGGGTGAGCCACCGCGCCTGGCCTGTTTGAAAGTGTTGACCCTAGTTATACAGTAAGACTGGCTTCTACCTAAAAGAGATTCTTGTTCTAGAACTCAGCAACCACACCTCCCAGGAGGGAGCCGGGAGCCATCCACAGGTGGGGTCATGTGGGAACGTGAGTTTTCCAGTGGTGCGGCTCTGCCCTGCTCTCCCGCTGTCTCTGACGTGGCCAGAGTCTCCGCTGCCCTGAAAACAATTAGGATTCAAACCTTGGGAATATCTTTGCCACTGGACCCCTTAATATTTTAATCCAGATCCTCAAACATTTATTTTATCTGCCCAAGATATACTAGTTGAGCAGAACAATGTTCAGAAACCTGTATAACGGGAGGCATTGGCACTACAGACCCCTGTCCCCGTGACTTGCCCTGTGGCTGCTGTGCAGTGTGCTGGGGCCGCAGAGGGTGTGCCAGTTTTCCCAGCCCTGGGGACACAGCCGCCACCACCGGACAGTGTGCTACCCTGAGTGCGCTGAGGTGACAACGCCTGCTTTAGATCCAGGGACTTCATTAATTCACTCAAAAATATTCATTAGGCCGGGCATGGTGGCTCACTCCTGTAATCCTAGCACTCTGGGAGGCTGAGGCAGGAGGATCACTCAAGGTCAGGAGTTTGAAACCAGCCTGAGCAAGAGTGAGAGCCCCCTCCCCGTCTCTACTAAAAATAGAAATTAGCTGCACAACTAAAAATATATAGAAAAAATTAGCCGGGCATGGTGGCGTGTGCCTGTAGTCCCAGCTACTCGGGAGGCTGAGGCAGGAGGATCGCTTGAGCCCAGGAGTTTGAGGTTGCTGTGAGCTAGGCTGACGCCACGGCACTCTAGCCTGGGCAACAGAGTGAGACTCTGTC
>CAUYPO010142145.1:0-32659 GCA_963574435.1 Cheirogaleus major | reverse complement strand
ATGATAAAAACTCTCAAAAAACTAGATATAGAAGTAACTTAACATGATAAAAACCACATATGACAGACCCACAGCTGGAATCATACTGAATGGGGAAAAGCTGAAAGCCTTTCCTCTAAGATCTGGAACAAGACAAGGATGTCCATTTTCACCACTGTTATTCAACACAGTACTGGAAGTCTTAGTAACAGCTAGTGCAATCAGATGAGAGAGAAATAAATAAAGGGCATCCAAACGTGAAAGGAAGAAGTCAAATTATCCTTGTTTGCAGATGATATGATCTTATATCTAGAGAAACCTAAAGACTCCACCCAAAAACTATTAGAACTGATAAATTCAGTGAAGTTGCAGGATACAAAATCAATATACAAAAATCAGTAGCATTTCTATATGCCAACAGTAAACAATCTGAAAAAGAAACTAAGAAAGTAATCCTATTCAGAGTAACTACCAATAAATAAACTTAACCAAAGAAGTGAAAGATCTCTATAATGAAAACTACAAAACATTGATGAAAGAAATTGAAGAAGACACAAAAAATGGAAAGAGATTCTATGCTCATGGATTGGAAGAATCAATATTGCTAAAATATACATACTACCCAAAGCAATGTGGAGATTCAATGCAATCCCCATCAAACTACCAACAACATTCTTCACAAAAATAGAAAAAATCCTCCTAAAATTTATATGGAACCACAAAAGACACAGAATAGCCAAAGTCATCCTGAGCAAAAAGAATAAAACTGGAGGAATGATGTTACCTGACTTCAAATTATACTACAGAGCTATAATAACCAAAACAGCATGGAACCAACATAAAAACAGACACATAGACCAATGGAACAGAATAAAGAACCCAGAAATACATCCACACATCTATAGTGAACTTACCTTTGACAAAGGTGCCAAGAACACTGATTAGGGAAAAGACAGTCTCTTCAATAAATGATGCTGGGAAAACTGGATATCCATACACAAAAGAATGAAACTAGATGCTTATTTCTCTATGTATATAAAAGTCATATAAGAATGGATTAAAGACTTAAATCTAATACCTAAAACTATGAAACTATTAAAGAAAACATCAGGGAAATGCTTCAGGATATTGGTCTGGGCAAAGACTTTTTTAGTAATAACTCCCAAAGCACAGGCAACCAACGCAAAAATGGACAAATGGGATCACATCAAGCTAAAAAGCTTCTGCACAGCAAAGGAAACAAAGTAAAGAGATAATCCACAGAATAGGAGAAAATATTTGCAAACTACCCATCTTACAAGGGATTAATAACTAGAATATATAAGGAGTTCCAACAACTCGATAGGAAAAATCAAATAATCCAATTAAAAATAGGCAAAGGATCTGAATAGACATTTCTCAAAAGAAGACATACAAATGGCCAACAGGTATAGGAAAAATGTTCAACATCATTAGTTATCAGAGAAATGCAAATCAAAATGACAATGAAATATCATCTCACCCCAGTTAAAATGGCTTTGATAAAAAAGGCAATCACGAATGCTGGTGAGGATGTGGAGACAGGGGAACCCTCATACTCTGTTCATGGGAATGTAAATTAATGCAACCACTATGGAGAACAGTATAGAGGTTCCTCAAAAAACTAAAAATAGAAATACCATATGACCTAGCAATACCATTGCTGGGTATATATCCCACTACTGGGAATTCAGTATATCAAAAGATATCTGTACTCCCATGTTTGTTGCGGTACTATTCACAATAGCCAAGATGTGGAATCAATCTAAGTGTCCACCAGTGGATGAATGAATAAAGAAATTATAGTATATATACACAATGGAATATTATTATATATAGCCACAAAAAAGAATGAAATCCTGCCATTGGATTTCCAACAACATGGATGGAACTGGAGAACATTATGTTAAATGAAATAAGCCAAGCAGACAAAGACAAATCTCACATGTTCTCACTCATATGTGGGAGATAAATATTAAAAAACAATTGATCTCATGGAGACAGAGAGTAGAATGATGGTTACCAAAAGCTAGGAGGGGGAGCCAGGAGAGAAGATAAAGTGGGGATGGTTAATGGGTACAAAAATATAGTTAGATAGATAGAATGAACAATATTTGATAGTACAACAAAATGACTAAAATCAAAAATAAGAGTATACTTTAAAATAACTAAAAGAGTGGAACTGGAATGTTCCTAACATAAAGAAATGTTAAATGATGATAGATATTCTAATTACTCTGATTTGATTGATTCACATTGTATGCCTGTATCAAAACATCACATGTACCCTATAAGGATATATAACTATTGTGTACCTATAATAATTAAAAATTTAAAAATAAATAAATTTAATAAAACAAAAAATAAACAAATAAAATCCAGTACTTCAAAAAAAATGACAAAGCCTGGATAAATTTCACACAATTCAAGAATGAAAAAGTGGAAAAAGAACTAACTATGGGATTGTGGAAAAGAAAAGATACTCCAGCAATAGAGAAAATGATAACACTCTAAAACTTCAACCAGAGAAACTTCTAAAAACAGTTTTCTAAAACAGGTTAAAATTTAACCCATATTTTGTTGTCCTCATAAAGATGTAAAAGGTTACCATCACTATGAAACAAGATCATAACACAATAAATAGAGAAGAAGTTGGCACAAAATTGGCTAAAACATGAAAATATAAGGAAACCCAAAATGCAGTCAGGAGTTTTAAAGCATATTAACAACAATGAAGAACAGGATGAAACTACAGAAATAGAATTTGTGATAAAGCATTCAGGTTACCTCGAAAGTAAAGGGAATCAACTTGACATCAGACTTTTTTTTATCAGGAATGGTAGATGCTAAAAGACAAAGGAGCACTATCTTCAAATTGCTAAGAGGAAATTATTTTTAATCTAGAATTCCATACCTAGCAAAACTACCACTCAAGCATTAGGTTAAAATAAAGACATTTTCAGAAAAACAGGATCCAAAAAGTTTACCTTCCATGTTCCCTTTATGAAAAAAAAAATATTTCTTAAATATATATTGCATGGGTGGGGGGAGGAATTTTCTTAAAAAGGAATATATAAGATGTAAGAAATAGTGGAACTAATCCAGAGTAAAATACCAGGATGACAGCTCTGAGACAGACCAAGCAATAGGGCAATACCTAACTAGAGTATTCAACAAATATTATGAGTAAACAGTTGCAAGATAGTGGTAATATGGTGGAAAGGTACATATTCTTTTGTCAAGAAAAAATGCAATTAGAAACTCAAAAAGTTTTCTAAAATGGTTCACATAGGAAACAAGTTAAATCATGGCAAGAGTCTGAATAATAGAAGGAATATTAAAATAGAGAGAGAAAATCCATTTAGTCTTGACCTTTGGAACATTCCTTTTAAAGAGGCATAGGTGTTGAGTTGCATTGTTTTCTCTACATATCCAATATTCCTATTGAATATGTGGGGAATATTTACATATCTATTATATTAATATTCTACCTATAAGCTTTTAACTTTCAGAGTTAACCTACAGACAAAGGATAGGAGATTTAATTAGAATTAGAAAACAGAATGCTATAAACACTCCCCACATATAAGTGACACATAGCTAATAGATATCAGATGGTAGAGAAAGGGAGACACAAAGGATGCTAAATTGGGAGATTTATTTCCCCAACAGAAATAACCAAAAGTCAAAAAGTGTTTAAAGTTGATGAATCAAGAAGTTGAAGTTTAAGTATTTTTAAAAATTATAAAAGTTACTCCTCTAAGAAAAAATAAAAATTGGGAAGAATTTGAAAAGGAGAGATAAGGGTAGTATAAACAACCCAAACCTTAACCTTTTGTATTGAAGAATCAATAGATAATGTCTATAGTTAGTAAGTTAAGAATGAAAGATCTGAACATATTATTTAGAGTTTATGGAGGTAACCACAAGAAGAAATAAAATTAAAAAGTTTCCAAAAGTAATTACTATTGAAGTGTGAAATTGAAGGTGGGGAATTTGAAGAAATATTTTAGTTTCATTTTAGGTCCTTCTATACAATTTAAATTCTTATAGATGTTACTTTTAAGATTTATTTTTTAAAGTAAAAGTTACATGTCAGTGTTATTAATAATATGAGATTCATACATTTCTGTCAAATATTATGGCATAAAATATAAAACTAAAGTTATCAGAAATATAAATAAAAATTGACAAAATTTCAATTGGAGAAAGAAACAAATTTACCACATTCTATAATGGATCAAGTAATGCATAATAAATAAAAATTATTTTGAATGAATTATATTTTGTACCCTTTAGAGACTATGCATTTTTAAAGAAATATGAAATATTTATATGAATCGACCTTGTAATTATTCACATGATAAATCTCAGGACTTTCGAAGTAGTAGAAATTATGAACTATATTCTCTCATCACAATGCCATAAAACTAGAAATTAATAACAAAATAATTTATGTCATATGAAAAAGTGTTCTAAGCCACTCTCCTAATTATTTTATCAAATGAGACGTTTAAAGACTATTTTAAAATAATGAAAACAATAACTAAGTAAAAATATATATATTTCTGACAAAGCTGTACTTTAACCTAATCCACTTAGAATAGCTCTAGAAAGAAACACAAAAACCTGGTAATTGCAGTTGCCTCTTGGTGAAGAACAAGAAGTCTGGGACAGAAGAAGGAAGGAAACGTGATTTTCTACGTAAGCCCTTTTGTATACTTTGAATTTTGTACCATGTGCATAAAGGACCACAAAATATGGACCCATTTTTAAATTAAATTGACAGGCTTAAATATTTTCATTACTAACCAAAAATTTAGTTTTAAATGAACTATTCAGTCAACTCAAGAAGCTAGCTAGAAAAGAAAAAAACAATTGGAAGGAAAGCAGGAAAAATAAGATAAAAATCTAAGGAGAAAACTAATGAAATTTTAAGCAATAAAATAAATAAATGCAATAGATAAGTACATACAAAGATAAGCAGACAAAGTGGTTATGTGGGGGGGGAAGTTTTTAAATTGACAAAGTTCCGAAAAATCTAAATTTTAAAAAAAGAAAGACACAAAATTTTTTCAAAGGTAGGAAATTAAAAAGTTTACCATTTACTATATTCCATGCACTGTGTTTCAAGCATTTGCCACAGACAATCCCATTTCATTTACCGACAGATAAGTAATACAGATTTTAAGAATTAAAGAGAATTCTGCCCACAATCATGTTTTATCAAATTTAGAAATTTCAATAAAGTGAACTACTTTCTAGAAATATGAATTTATAAAATTTATTCAGTGTTATAGGAAAGCTGAATATCCACAGAAGACATTGCAAATGTTAGTAAGGGATAATTTGCAAAATTGGCTCTAAGTCTTTTAAGTTTTCAAGAAACTGATAACATCCATATTATATAATCTATTCCAGAGCACATAAAATTATGAAAAGCTATCCCAACTCACTTTATGAGGTTAACATAACCCTGATACCAAAATATGACAACGAATACGATTAGTATAACTTTCTTAGGGTGGGGAGGGGCTGTGGAATCTATTGCAGATACATTTGAAAAGTTTTCTCTCAGATATTATAGCATGTATTAGCATATTAAAGTTTCTGACAAGCCTGAAGCAAAGAAATTTGTTAAAAAGTTTCAATCTGCCTTTTTCAAAGGTATTTGACCATGGAACCATTTTTTCCTCAGAACATTCTTTATTAGAATACACTTCAAGAAATGCTCTTCCATACAAGTTTTATTTATAAATACAGTTGTGAAAATCCTCAATAAGGAACCAATAAAATTAAGTCAAAATATATTAAAATAATAAGCCAGCATAATAAAGTAGGGATTACCTGAGAAATGCAAGGATTGTTTAATATTAGAAAATATATTAACATATTGCATCACTAGATCAAATAAGAGCACGTGCTTATCTAAAAATTTGATAATTAATAAAAGTTATCATTTGATAAAATTTAACACATTTTTTCTGATTTTTTAAGTCTTCTAGTGAACTAGGAAGCAAAATATATTTCCTAATCTCTCTTAAGCCAATTGCCAATATGTCTTAGTAGCAAATTATTATAGCTGTTCTCACTAAAATCAGAAAAATCATAAGGATGTCCAGAAGTCAATTATTCCAAAACTAATTTATATTTTTGACATAATGTCAAAATGTATTTGGCAGATATTGTGTGTGAAAATAGTGGAACTTTTTAAAAAGGCAAAATCAGTGGAAATCTACCGAAACTCAATATTAACCTGCATTTTAATACTTTAATAATTAAAATGGTATCCTGCTGGTATAAGAATCAATAGACAGATCAATATAACAAAACAAACAGGCCTGAAATAGACTCTTGCATACATTATAATTTACTGTGTGACAAAATATACACCATAAGCCAATATGAAAATGGATTACTCCATAAATGGTTTATATAAAACTAGTTGAATATTTTTAAAAAAAATCAACTTATAGTCTCATTTCACACTATACAAAAGCGAATTTCAAATCAATTTTAGAAGTAAATAAAAAAATATATTTTAAAGGCAGAATAGGTAAATATTTGCCAAATTTTAGAGAGGAAGAATTTTCTAAACATAATAGCACCAAAAGAATTCACAGAATAACATGGTGGAATGACACTGGATCATGAAACCTGACTCTCAAAACCCTTAATGAAATGAACAAAAATAACTAAAGATCAGCTAGAAATATACCAGCAAAACCCAAACAAAGTAATGGGCACAACCTCATATCAAGGAAACCTCATACAACCTCATATCATGGTGTCTGAAAAGTGAAAAACCAGGGGGAAAAAAGATCTCAGGAATCAAAAAGCAGTTATGCCACAGAAGCAGTTTCCGGTGAAAGATGAATGGATACAATTCAGAAAATTCACCCCAATATCAACTATACTACCAAGCCTGGAATAAAGTTGTTTGCCTATTCACTCAGTCATTTCATTTGCTAATACACATGACATGTACTCTGTTTTGAGGACTATTCATTCAACCTGGAGAATATCAATCTGAAAGAATCATTCTTTCTATAGGTAATGATTTTGAAAAAAAATTCTTTATAATTAGACTAGTATATATTATCTGTAGAAAATTTGTAACATCAACAAAAACCAGCTGGGCATGGTGGCTCACGCCTGTAATCCCAGGACTCTGGGAGGCCGAGGCGGGAAGATTGCTTGAGCTCAGGAGTTGGAGACCAGCCTGAGCAAGAGTGAGACCCCGTCTCTACTAAAAATAGAATTGTGGCCTGCTCCTGTAGTCCCAGCTACTCTGGAGGCTGAAGCAAGAGGACCAGTTTAGCCCAGGAGTCTGAGGTTGCAGTGAGCTATGATGATGCCACAGCACCCTACTCAAGGTGGCAAAGCAAAAAAAAAAAAAGGGTAAACCAAAAGAAAAAAATCTTAGTGATAACTTCCAGTAATTGTTTTGTGTGTGTGTGTGTGTGTGCGTATATCTGTTTTATAAAAATTAATCATAATCTACCTATAATTCATAGATAGCTCTTAAAATTTGATAATATATCATGTACCTCTTTCATTTTCTATAAATATACCTCTACATCATTATTTGAATGCTTGTGTAATGTTCCTTTGTATAGATTAATCAATCTGTTTAATCAGTTCCCTATTTGGGGACCTTTAGATTGGTTCTAAATAAATATCTTTATACAAATATCTTGGAACACTTGTCAGATTATCTCATTAAGTAAAAATCTTAGAAGTGGAATTGGTGGGAAAGGAAAGTATCAACACCTTTAAGATTTTTAATATACATTGCAACACTGCACCCCAGAAAGGTTGTACCAATTTACACTTCTTTCCTCCTCACCAACAGCACAAAGTGCCTGTTTTCCTCACGCCTGAGCCAACTCCCAGTACTATAATACTTACTTTCTTGACTACTATGCCCTTATTTCCCTTATTCTTAGTTCTTTACCAGACCTAAACTAAGACTTTTTCACATCCAGAGTTCTAAACTGATAGAAGAGCTCCCTTTCCAAGCTCTAAGCCTCTTTCCTTTCTGTTATATCCAACCTTAGAAGATCTTTATTGTTTATTAACAAATCATTTCAGAGAACAATGAAAGATTGTGAATTCTTGACTTCTGATTCTTGCTGACTAGGATTTCAAAGCATTGGCCCTAGTCCAGATTTGGGAAGACACAAGTCTATTAATCTAAAAAGGTAGTTCCAAGCTTTTCAAATAGCCACCGTCATATCACTCTCAATATATGAACTTTTCTTGACTGCTCTTTGACAAAGTTGAATTATTCCCCAGAGCAGGGAGAGAAGCCAGATCACTGGCCAGTCTATCATTGCTAAATGGGTGCATATAAGATCCTGTGTTCTTGGTCTATGGAATAAGGTAAGGGGGAAAATGTTCTTGAGGAACAAATATCTCAGTCAAAACAAGACCTTCATGTAACATCAATTATTAAACATTAACTTTGTGCCAGGCTCTGAAGAGTCACATAAATATAAAGATAGATGAGTTATAACCTAGCAAGAGAAGGAGAAAGAGAATAATAATGATGATGATGTTTGATATGAATATATTTTTTGAAACATACAAATATACCAAGTAATATGGAAAATATAAAGGAGAAAGTAGTTGATTATTTCTATAGGGGTCAGAAAAGGCTTTGCAGAGAAAGTAATGAATCTACTGGGTCTTCAAAAATGAGTAGGAATTTTTCAAGAAGAGAAACTTTAGAAAGGCATCACAGAAAGAGGGGACCACAAGGACCCAGACCCTGTTACCCAACAGTGTTCACAGAGAACACTGGTGTTCCATAAACTGAATCAAGGCATTTTACAGTTTAAATCATATAACGGCAAGCTGTTGCAATCTGTTGCAAATCTACTTTAGTTTAAGTAACATACAAAGTTTTCTTAATTTTAAGTTATTCCTACACAAATATTTCTTTGGGATTTTTCTTCACTTTTTTTTTACTGGAAAGAGATAGCAAACATTTTTTTAAAGATATAAAAATATTAAATAAAAAACTCAGAAAGAGTCAAACTAAATCTAGTGCTTGTTTTCTTTATTAATAAATGCTTATAATCTAAAGATTTATCATCTTGTCACATTTTCTATGAATAAGATTGTCCCTGAATCATAGTGAAATAAAAATATAAAGTAAAATCCTATTTTATATTTTTAAAAAAACAGAAACAAGATGACTATTAGGTAGGTAATCAGCTACCTAAACTAGTTTGAGAACTAAAGATTCCTGGATGGATAAGGGTAAAAATTTGGGAGATAAAACTACAAAGACATGATGCCATACTTTGGAAGGCCTAGTAAGCCATGCTGAGAAAATAAGGATTTTTTTTATTGTAAAGAAATTTCAATTGTGTGAGGGACTGTTTTGTGTGTGTTGTTTTATAGACAAAAACAAAAATAAAAAGCTCTTGATGATAGCATAAGGGATGTAATTGAATGAGAAGAGACTGAAGACAACTGTAGTAATGAAAGAACGAAATAGAATCAAACCTGGGAGAGGCAGATATGAATAACGAAAATAGTATATTGGCATCACATGTTAATTAGTTGATTTTTGGCAAATTTACAAACACTAGAGGGTCTGACACTAAAGAAGAAAAGAAATCTGCTGAAATGAAATCCATAATTGCTGTCTTTGTCTGTCTTACTCAACCTATCAGTATCATAGGACATCAGAAGTAGAAAGATCCTTAGAGATGGCCTCATCCAGAGGTACTCAAACTTTAGCGCACATACTCGGTCAACTAGTTAAAAGGCGCATACGTGAACGCCACCCCCAGAGATTCCAATTCAGTAGATGTGGGTAGAGTTCAGGAATCTGGACTTTTAACAAGTCCATGGTGATTCTGGTCCCTGTGATCCGAAGACCATATTCTGAGAATCACTGATCTGGTGCAGGCCCCTCAATTGTTATATGAGAAAGCTGAGGCCAGGAAAATAAAAGTGATTCATCTAATCTTGAGATGTTAAAGTCCCCGGCTATCATGGCATTGCTGTTTATCATTTTGTTAGGTCAAGCAGGACTTGCTTTATGTATCTGGATGCTCCTTTCCAGAATTAGAATCTTGGGATTCTAAATAATTCCTAGTAATTTTTATACTACACACCTCCAACTGCCCAAAACAACCCACAGTTAACTTGGGGCCAACTGGATGAAACCAGCATATCCAATCTATACAGACATGTGGCAAAATTCTGAAAGCAAGAATTTTTCTTGGGGATTTTTTTGGTCTCACACACTCAGCTTACTGCACACTTGTCTCAGTAGTAGTTTGTTCACATTCTAGTAGGAATTGAATATCTATTCTTCTCTCTATGCATTGGTTAGCACTTGCTTGGCCCCTTCAAATAACAAAGCCAGGTCAATTGTAAATACACCAAATCCCAGCTATCAGCCACGTCATATAATTTAAAATTCAAGAGTCAGAAACCCATGGGAAATATTTTGAAACACAACATTTGGGTGGTAGAGCTGTGAAGCTGAAAGATGCTAAAACTCTAACACTAACTATTTAGTAATTCACAACCTCCTTAGTTCTCAGTTTCTTCATGTGTCAAAAGGCTATAATGAGATCTTTCCTACCCACCTCAGAAAGATATTACAGGAAGCACTTGTGAAATTGCTTTTGCAAGGTTTAAAAGAACTACTCAAACAAAAGTAAAGAATGTATAAAATCCTTCTTCGTATACTTCAGCTGCTGCGACTGGATACCTGGAAATATACAGTACAGGGAGGGGCACAGGTCAATGGAAGCTTCTGGAAGAAATATGCTTTTGGCTGGGATTTTAAAAGAAGACGAAATGGTTACTGATGCAGCAGCAGTGAGGATAAAGAAAATAAGTGGATAGAAGCAGATTCTACCAAGGGGCCAGCTTGATGAGACTTCTACTAACAGAAATTAATTCTTTTTTCTTATGGGCTCTTAGCCTTCACAAGGTGGAATGCATCAACAAAACAAGGCACATAGTACAATGAATTCCCTACCCCCAATGAATACTGGCTATTTACTAAAAGCTATCTATAAAATAAAATCACATTTTTAAAATATTACATGTATTTAAAATTAGTTATGAATTTATTATTAAGGGTTTTAATATGCTAATGTGCTAATAAACGGAATCTCTCAGTTTTTGTATTTCTTGGTTCCAGGATTTCAAATTAAAAAACTTTATGTGGCACTCATATTTTCATTCTATTAAACACAGATGACTTGTTTTTCTCCTATCTAAACAGGCCAAATAGATTTTCAAGTCATCAACAAATAGCATTGTATTCAAGTACCCACCTGTACATATCACGTAACACTGCAGTGAGTCAAGGAGGCTGAGTGAAGAAAGGACAAGCTCACATTGTGGCTAGTTTCAGAAAATAGGGAGAGTTTTGAAAAGCACATACTTGTTAAGCTCTGGCACAGTTTCAACATGCTGATGGAAATTGAAATAGACCTTAATGGTCACCTAATCCAAACAGCTGTTCTAAAGTACAACTTCCCACTCAAAGTAAAACTCCTACCATAAGAGTCTTGACATATGACCACATCATCTCTGTTTAGAAATGATGGGATGCTCACTACCTCAAATGATAGGTATCAATTTTAATTATAAAAAAGTTCTTCCTTTAATTTGTATTTACCAGTTCACCTCCCTGTGATATAATTTCATAAAAAGAGCAACAGTTTTAGAGTCATACAGAATTGAGTATGATTCCCAATTCTGCCACTTAGTAGTTGTTTGACCTTTAATCTTCTTTAATCTCTGCGAGCCTCAGTTTCCTCATCTATAAAATAAGGATAAGAAACACTTCCCTCGATTATATTATATTCAGCAATTTTACTGGCACATAACAGTTGCTCAATGCATAAAGTATTATTCTACTCATTTGTTCTAGTTCTATCATTTGCTGCCCATGTTTTAATCCTGCTTTTGT
Organism: Cheirogaleus major; assembly: GCA_963574435.1. Taxonomy (NCBI): domain Eukaryota; kingdom Metazoa; phylum Chordata; class Mammalia; order Primates; family Cheirogaleidae; genus Cheirogaleus; species Cheirogaleus major. The sequence goes on along the minus strand of CAUYPO010142145.1, from coordinate 20,709 downwards.
ATGCATATTGTAGTCTTTAAAATGTAGGATGATGGTGAACTTCTTCCTTCCTGAAACTGCTCTTTATCCTGCTATCTCCAGTTCCTGCATCCTTTTATAGTGCCATTTAATCTCAGGTCACTGTGCTGCTGGGGGCCATAGGAATAGTCCAATATAATAGGCTATGGTGGATGATTGTGTTATTCAGTGATTAGAACATTTTTCAACCAAGGGATGTGGAACAATCCAGATCAACACTTCAATCTAAACCATTATAAGATGATAGAAATGAATCCAAATATAATATTAACCACAAGCAATGTAAGTTGCCTCAATTACCTGGTTAAAAGACAAATATTGACAGATTGAATTAAAAGTAAAATACAACTCTAAATTATTTGGAAGGACTACATCTAAAACTTAACATATAAAAATTTAATGTAAAATTTATGAAAAAAATCAAGAAAACACTAACTTAAAAACTGGTAAAGTTTTACCAATATCAGACAAAACAGACTTAAAGGCAAAAGGATTACTAGATATAAAAAGGACCACTACATAAAAGGCTCAATTTACCAAGAAGGTATAATAATTTTATACATATATACACTTAATAACATAGATTTAAAAGTATTTAAAGCAAAAAAAAAATGGACTACAGAGAAATGGACAAATCTACATAATATTGGAATATTTTAACATACCTTCTCAGTAACTGACATATGAAACAACAAATCAATAATGACATAAAAACTTTGAACAACACAACAAGTTTGATTTAATGTGTATCTATGAAACAATACATCTAATAACTTGAGAAGATACATTATTTTCAGGCACACATGATTTATGAAAATTAACCACATCTCAGGCCATAAAATAAATCTCAACCAATTTCAGAGAATCTGTATCTCATGTACTACATTATCTGACAAAAATAATTAAATCAATAATCAATAGCAAAAAGAACTATCAAAGAAATTATACATTTGAAAATTCAAAAATATACTTTTAAATTACCCACGGATTATAGAAGAATAAAAATTAGAAAACACTAATTTAGAAGTACTACTAATCAAAACTTGTGGGATGCAGATAGCGACAGATTTATAACCACTTACAATTGAAATATATACAGTTTAAAAATCCAAAGGAAAAAAGATTTATAGCCTTAAATACTTGTAACAAGAAATAAGAAACATTGAAAAAATAATGAGCTAAGGCTTCAACTTAAAAAATTAGAAAAAGAACAAACAGAATAAACAGGAAAATTAAGACAAAAGAAAGAAACTAATAAAACAGAAAGCAAAGATACAATAGAAGGAAATGACAAAGCCAAATATTGGTTCTTTGCAAAAACTAATAATATTGGCATACCTCTGGCAAAAGTGAATGAGAAAAACTGAAAGAGGGCACAAATAATATTAGGAAACAAAATGGACACAACTATAGATGCAGCCAATATTAAGAAGTTAATAAAAGAAACTTATGAAATCCTTTAGGTGAAATGGACATGTATAAACTACCAAAATGGACTCAAAGAGATTTAGAAAATATCTAATGTCCATTAATTATCAAAGAAACTAAATCTGTAATATTCTATAACAACCAAGTAATAGCCACAATTGCAGTTGCTGGGCCAGATATGATACCTTTGTTAGAGCAGATTAACACAATATTTGGCATGTAGAATGCAGCCATTTAGCCAGCAGAAGCCTTCTTTTCCATTCCTATCAATAAGGAAGATCAGAAGCAGTGCCCATTTACATCGATTAGGAAACAATACACATTAACCAGCTGTGAGTGGCACCCACAACAGCAAAGAGCTCTGTGGCAGATCCAGCCTGCGGTATAAGCAGCCCTATCACTTGGGCTATATGATCTGACAAAACCTTTGATTCTTGAGGTTTCTGTGGTATGTGAAGATACAATATGGATTCTACAGAAAGAAACAGGAAAATCACAACATAATCAGTTCCCTTGGGTTCTGAAACAAGGCCATACCATCTTCTGCAAAGAACTACACACCATTCAAAAAGCAGCTCCTGGAATACTACTGAGTCTTCATAGAGACTGACCATGGGACATCAAGTTACCCCACAATAAGAGATGACCATCATGAGCTGAGTTCTGTCAAGCCCACCAAGTCAGTCAGGTCTGGCAGTATTCCATCATAAGATGGAAATGATACCACCAGGATTGGGTAAAGGCAAGGCCAGGGCCACAAGCAAATTGCATGACCCCAAAGCCTATATCATCCACTTCTCTTCAAATGATACCTGTAGCCACACAGAGTCCCTAATGACCAGGTGAGAGAAGAAAAAAATAGTTCATGGATGAATCAGCTCAGTGTATCAATGTGACCCAAAAATGGACTCCTGTTGCACAACAACCGCCACTCAGAGATGGACTCAAAAGATAGCAAAGAGGGGGAATTCTCCCAAAGGACAAAACTCCAGGCAGTGTACCTTGTCATCCTCTTTATATGGAAAAGAAGTGGCTTGCTATTAGAAGATGTAAGAGTAATAGTAAAGAATAGCGTAGCTGATTGTTCAGGGACCTTTAGAAAGAAAGACTGAAAGATCAAGGACAAGAAGGTCTGGAGTAAAGGACTGTGCAGATGGGTCTATGGAAATGGCCACAATGTGTGAAGATGTTTATAACACATGTTAGGACTCATCAGAAAGAATAACCCACAGAGAAAGCACTCTAGAACCAAGGGGACAGAATAACAAAGCCAATTGATATGACTGAGCTTCTGCCTTTGGACATGACAGTGCCAGCACAATAGGAGTATGACTGAAATATTGTGACAGGGATAGAGGAAATGAATGGACCCAAAAACATGAGCTCCCACTCAACAAGGTTGATCTAGATATTGCCATTGCTGGGTGTTCAACTTTGTCAGCAAGAGACACCAACACTGGGAAACTTCTGCCAGGACTTGAGATGATGATCACGGTATCAATTAGCCTCACCACTAACCTCTCGCCCTATCATACCAGTCTATATGTTTAGAGAATTACTAAGTCATAGGTAATGCCTGTTCAAATTTACCACGTAATTCCAAATCGCTTTCCAAAGTGGTTTTACCAATTTACGCTTTTGCCCATAGTGTAGGAATTATTTTTTCCACATCCTCTCCCATCCTTATTATCAAACATTTTTGTTTTTGCAAGTATTATCCTATGCTTCTTAAAGGATACAGTCTAAAATCTTCACAATGAAACAAAAGCTGGAACACTTAGTCATACCAACAAGCATTTCTGCAACCTCAAGGAGCCTCTTTTTGTTTTGTTTTGTTTTTGTTTTTGTATTTCAGCATATTATGGGGGTACAAATGTTAAGGTTACGTATAATGCACTTGCTCCCCTCCCCCCTCAAGTCAGAGCTTCAAGCATGACCATCGCCTCTTGAAGCTACCAGCCTGCTACAAACAACAAGATGAGGACATGCATTTGCAGATTCAGCTGGAATTTATTGAAGGCTTAGTATATGCCAGGCCCTAGGCTTGTACTACAGATATAAAGGGGATAAATAAGGGAGATATGGTTCTCTATTCTCATGAAGCTTACATTGTTAGAGATAGATAAAATATTAAAATTATGCAAATAATCACATAGATAAAATTATGATTTTAAAGTATTCTGCAGGAAACAAAGTAGTACTATAGAAATAATGTAGGATGGGGCCCAAGAGTCAAGGAAGTTAGAGGTGTTCCTGAGAAAGTCACATTTAACCAGAATGGCAAAAGGAGGTTAGCCAGGCAAAGAGAGAGAGCAACAAGCACTGCAGGTAGAAGTAGGAAAGTGTGTGAAAATCCTCGCACAGGAAGAGAAAGAAGATAGCAAAATAAGGAATGAGGAGTAGTAGATAAATAGGAGCCAGATCACAAGGCCCTATAGGCCACTGTGGAATTCTGGACTCTATTCTAAAAGCCTGGGAAGTTGTTAGAGGATTTTAAATGGGAGAGTGGCATGCTCAGATTTGCCTTTGACAACACAGGTTGCAGCATGGAGAATGGACTGGAGAATACCCAAAGTGGACATGTAGCCTGTTAGAGACTACTGCAGCCAGCCAGGGAGTGGCAGCCTGTCTAAAGAGATGGCAGTAGAGATTGAGAAATGTGGTCTGATTATAGATGCACTTTGGAGATAGAACCAACAGAACTTACTGAAAGACTAGTTTGGAGGATAGGGTATAGGGATCAGGGAGATGAAAGGTCTCAAATATTTCTTCTTTCTAACTTAGACAACTAGGTGGTATTATTGAAACAGTATTGCTGCACACAGCCATGTGCCTTGTAAATAGCACCTCTTAGAGGTATACAGTGTACTATCTGTAAAACTATACATGCAGGCCTGTCAGGGACAATTACTGATTGAACAACACTAGCAGAGAAGCAGATGTGGGGAAAAAAATCATTAGTTTAGATGTAAACATTTTTCATAAGGACGAAAGTCTAAGTGACACTAAATATAAGCTCACAATTTTATACTCCTTTTACTCAGAAATTTTCTAAGGCTATGAATATGGTAGTCACTAGCCACATTTAGCTAGTGAGCACTTCAAATGTGGCCACTCCAAATTGAGTTGTGCTGTAATTGTAAAATACATCTTAGATTTCAAAGATTACAAAAAAAAAAAGAATATGAGATATTTAATTATTTGTATTGATTACATGTTGAAAAGATAATATTTTGACATTGGATTAAATAAAATATATTATTAAAATTTATTTCACCTGTTTCTTTTTTAAAGTGGCTACTCAAAAATTTAAAATTATATATGGGGCTCACATTGTATTTCTAGTAGACAGGGCTGTTATAAGAACTAACTGAACCATGTATTCACAATGAACCATGTCTTCATTGAAAAATGATGGATTGAAAAAGTTCATTGTTAAAACTGGAAAAAGGGAAATAAAGATGTGCCTCAAGCTGAAAAGTCAGGACCATAATAAATAAAGCCTTTTATTAATTGAATGCAAAGTGAGGAATTGAAATCCCTAGTCTATAAATTTCACCTCTTCACTAATACTGAGAACAGTCACAAGCTAGGCAGGAGATGAGATGTCATCCATGTCTGATCTACGGTAGGAATGGAAGGGGATTTTAAAAGTCCTGGCAATGGGGAAGTATAAAAGAAAGGGAATTTACTGATGTTAAGGAAACATTTAAATAGTTCCTGTCTTTAAAATGCATTTGAAATAGAAGTCATGTGTTGAGATCTGAGGACAGCCTATATGAAAGACTCTATACGCCACTCTGTCCCAGCTATCAAATCTATACCTGAAATCCCAAAAATGCCTTTGTGTTTGTATTGGCTGGAGTTTATGGGAAACTTCTTTTGAAATGTATAGACTCATATCAGGATGAAACATTAAGTCCTTACCATCGATTAATCTCTCACATACACCTTGATCTAAAGTACTTTTATCAAATTCTTTCCTAAGACAATTCACTAACAATGAAGCATTAAAAAAAATAGAAATTTTCTTCAGAATAGGAAAGGGCACAGTGGTACATGGGGTGCTCTCGATGGGAAGTTGTGGACAAGTGAACTCTGATGACCACAGAGCCACACGGGGGTCCTGCTCAACACCTAGATGAGACATGCCATATAGCAAGGAGATAATATAAGAAAGAGTCAGCAGTACAAACAGCACCCCAGTGTTGCCAGAAATTGTGCCAGTCTCAACCTCAGACTGCAAAAAAAAAAATATTTATTGTCCTGAATAAGCATTTTTAACTTTTTACTTCTTGGGAGGTTTTTTTTTTTCTTCATCTGTATATTAAGAATAAAAATCCTTAAAAAATACATGGAAATTTAAAAAAAAACCAGCTACTACATTAAAGTGGGGTAGCAACCAAATCCATAGTCATGATATTCTGGATAATAATATATGAATAAAATAACTCCAAAAAATATTTTTAAGGACTAAGGTTCATCCCCACTGACCCCACCAAACACCCTAATCAAACACCCTTTGGTGCTATTCCTCCATTTATCCAGATGCCAGAAAGAAAGGAAAGCTGCTCTGGAAGGTCCTTCATTGTGACTTCTGAGGAAACTAAAAAGCATTTTTCGTTCTGTAGAGGTCAGGAATGTGCAGAGAACATGATGTGGAAGTTGTTGCCAGCGTTGTGAAAGACAAACAGGAAATACCACCTATGGCCATGTTTAGACTTGACTCACTGGTTTAATGACAGTGAGACAGTGCCAGACTCAAATCAGCTTTTCCCCTAACAGATCACATTTGATTTGTGTATTCTACTCAATATTATTCAATATAGGTCATCTAACTTTGGAATTCCCCAAGCCTCTGACTTCTCTTTTGTCATCTCCTCCCTGAACACTTCTAGCCATTTGACTATTTACTATTGTGTAAGAAGAGAAGGAAGGAAGGAAATTAAATTCATATCAACCAATTTCACTTTTTAGCAATACTGGTGAAATATTCATAAGAGAAAGTGAGGTTTTTTTATATCATCTGGGAGTTTTGTTTAACCATATCGGAACACCAAATGGGAAAGAATATGTTGATGTTTTTTCATGACTGCTTAAAATTCCATTGTTCTTTAAAAAAAAAAAAGAAAAATCAAAAATTCCTTCCTCAGTCATGAACCTGCTCCCCTGGTCCACAGAGAACTCCTTTCCACCTTAACCCTCAGCCCCTCCACCACCACTATTATGGACCTTAATATCTCCTTCATATAGTCATCTTCATGAAAACGGACTTTTGCCTGGTTCCTTCTCCATTAATTAACTCAGGTTTTCTCAGTTATAGAGCATTTCCTGAGTCATTTCATGGAAGCTCTTGGCTTCTCCCTCATCACTCAGCAGTGAACAAACTCCTACCCCACCCACCCCCATTTGCTCCTATGAGACTGCAAGTCAGTCAGGACTTTTATTTATTTATTTTTTTATTGCCCATCCCCCTCCCCCTTCGAGTCAGAGCATCAAGCGTGACCATCCCCTAAAGGCTGCACATCTCACTCATTATGTTTGTATATACCCATCCCCTCTTCCCCTCTCCCACCTGCCCGACACCCCATAAATGTTATTCCTATATGTCCACTTAGGTGTTGATCTGTTAATACCAATTTGCTAAGTCAAGACTTTTAGACCCATCAAGGGTAAGCAGAATCTGTATACCCCCTACAAGTCTAATACCAGGGTAACTAAAGTTACCAGCTAAAACCAAACCATCAATCCTGTCTGAGAACAGACCTCAAAGCTTACAGTGGGCTCAAGGAAAGGCTGAACTACTGAAGGAGCTAACTTCTATTCAGAGTACACTAGCTTATATCCAACTTTAGTCTTCATTACAACCTGTACTGTAGGTATTATCTCTAAGATAAAAGAGAACTGAGGCTCAGAGAATTTAGATATAATCGTCCAAAATCACACAGTTAATAAGTGATAGAAGTCAGCATTCAAATCCAGATCTAGATGGTTAAAATCCAGTGAAATCTAGACCAGTCTTATTTCCAATGGTCCTTCTCTTCAGAGCCTGGTTCTATGAAGATGCTGCTATAGGGAGATGAGAGGGTTTGGAAGATATGGGACTTGGGGGTGGCAAATGGTGCCCACTGATAAAAATTTCAGGACCACCTTAAGTAAAGCACCTCCACTTTTTCTTTTCTATGCATTGGTTTTCCATAAGGTTTAATTGGGGTGGGGAGGGCAGTTGAATGCATCTTTTTCAAAAAAAGTGTGTGTGTATATATATATATATGGGGGTGTGTGTGTGTGTATACAGCGAGAAGTAATTAATCTAAGTCAGTGTTCTCAAACTTAGATAATTATTAGAATCACCTGAGAAGTCATTTAAAATACCTGTTACCCTGGCCACACCTGAGACAAGTTACATCAGAATTTCTGAGGGCGAGACCGAGGCAACAAGGTTTTATAAAGCTTCTACGTGATGCCAATGTACATTCAAGTTTTAGAACCCCTGCTCCAGGTTAGGAAAGGTAAGGATTGAGTTAGTCTTCCAAAACACACTTAAGATCAGAAAAGATTTTATAGGCCCACTGACAACCGCCAGTTTTTGAGGGGAAAGAGAAAAGACATGAGCTGGCCTCTCCCACTGTTTGCCTCCCTGTGCTAGGCTTCCTTCTATGGCTATCTTCTTTCCAACTTTTATCTCCTAATGCCTATCATCTGCTTCTCCCAAGACACTTGGTCCTTTGCAGTTGTTTATTTCAAATTGGGGCTCTCTCTACTCCCAGGAGAAATGAGTGAACTTTAAGAAAGGAGAACAAACTCAAGATGTCAAGCCACTGGGAATTTTCTATGACCTTCTTTCTCATAGCTTTAGTTTCTTTTCATTTTCCTGCCTCTTAGTTTTATCTTTTTTTTTTTTTTTTTTGAGACAGAGTCTCACTCTGTTGCCCAGGCTAGAGTGCCTAACGTCAGCCTAGCTCACAGCAACCTCAAACTCCTGGGCTCAAGCAATCCTTCTGCCTCAGCCTCCCGAGTAGCTGGGACTACAGGCATGCACCACCATGCCCAGCTAATTTTTTATATATATTTCTTTTTTATTTGGCCAATTAATTTTTCTATTTTTAGTAGAGATGGGGTCTCGCTCTTGCTCAGGCTGGTTTCGAACTCCTGACCTTGAGCAATCCACCCGCCTCGGATTCCCAGGGTGCTAGGATTACAGATGGAAGCCACTGCACTCGGCCCTAGTTTTATCTTGTTTTATACAGGATGCACTATCCAAAATATGCATCCAACAGGATCATTGTATCCTCAAATCTATGGCCTAGCAAAGAGAAAAAAATTACCTGGTTCTTCTGAAAAGGACTATGGTCCTGTGCGTTCACATGAGTTTGTCTGTCAGCCCTAGTGGGGAGCAGGACACAGAACACTCTTGCTGCCTTTGTGTTTACATTATGTAAGGCCCTCTATGTACATCTTCAACACCAAATGCAAAGCATAAAACTCATCTTGAAAAATCAAAATCCAGAAGATGCGACATGGTACAGACCAACTGGCTTGTCACGTCAAGTCCATGTCACGTGTCCACACAAACACGCACAAAGCAGGGGTGAGGAAAGATCATTCTAAACTAAAAGAGGCTTAAGAGACATAACGAAGTGAAATGCATCATCCTTGGTTAGATCCTGACTGAACAAATGCACTGCAAATGACACTTTATCAGTAACTGAGAAATTCAAACTTGGACCAAGTATTAGATGACATTAAGGAATTATAGTTCATTTTAATAGGAGTGAAAATAATATTGTGATTATAAAAGAAATTGTCATTTTTTTAGATAAATATGTAAGAGTAAGATAACACTAGCAAAGAAAAGAAAAATAATGAAGCAAATATGGCAAAATGTTGACAATTGTTAAATCCAGATGATGTGTATTTGAAATTTCATTATTCTAGTCTCATTACTTTGAAATTTTTCATAGTAAGAAATAATTTTTAAATATCTCATCGTTGAAAAATAGGTACAGATAGAAAATATTGTCCTTCCCATAATGAAGATAGAAAAACATCTTTCCACAGGAAAACACTCAGGTAACGTGAAACCAGGGTGTACAAATATATGGAGTGAATAAGGCAGCCACAGGACAAGTATCCACAATCCTAGGCCCTCACACAACCCTCTCTGCCCTTTTACCCATCCTCCATGAGAAGAGAGTACTGTTTTAGGATGTATGCTATCACTTACCACAGCCAACAGGACATGTGCTTTGAGTTCTTGTTTTCCTTGATGATGAAGGATTTTCTTAGTCCTTAATCTAATCCTCCTTGGGCCCTAAACCATACATTTACCAGACTGGCCAAGCCAGGAGTCCCTACTGGGGCTAAGCTAATGGACGGGAATAGGCATCAAACCCATGACTCCGTGCGTATTAGCACCTTGCTCTAACAAACCCCACTAGCTCAATCTCAGAGACCGCATCCATAATCCCACACCTGGCAAACCAGCAGGCTTGACTCAGAAAATATCTGTCTGATACTGTCTTAAGAACAGAGAAAACTGTGTGATTAAGTGCTTTCTTCATTTCTCAACTTGATACTGACTACTCTTAGAATGTGCCAAATAATCCTAAGGAAAGCAAAAGTTTTCTGTCTCAAGCAGGCTATGTTCAAAATGCCCAGAAGCCTAGAATCCACAGATCAAAATGTGGTGAAAATTTCTAAGATGATGGAAGTTCAAAAACCTTCTTTTTCTAAATCATAAAACTGACTGCTGTTCTTAGCCCACAGGTCTTTTACGTTAAGGGGCGGGGAGGGGGTGGAAATCCAGCATCTAATGAAATCTGGGCCACCTGATTAACATTAGCTCAAGGTCAAGCACAGAAACCCTAAAAGTACAAACAGTTTTGAGAGCCACTGAATAATAAAATACTGGCCTCTTGTCATGCTTTCTCAACAGTTAAAAAAATATCATTCCATATAACATTTCTCTTCTACTAAAATTATCAAAACAAGTCAGGTCTCCCAAGCACCAGCGTTTCATAGAAACGCTTAAGGCAACCAGTGAGGGAAAGGCTAAGTAATCAGACACTGCCCTGCCTGCTCTCAGTATCAGATCACTTGGAAGTCAAGGTTACCCTGATAGATGTTACAATAAAGTTTCCCCATGAAGAGTGGGTGACATCCTGGCTGAAACAGCCAGATGGGGCAATAGCCAAGCAAAGGGCAGATAAGCCAAAATTCGAAGCAAAGATCACAAAAGAGTGATCTGTGGGCTGAATTCAGCTCAGATATATTTCATTTGTCCTGCACACTGTTTTTTTTCCCAAATATTAAATCAGTTTTTGACACTAAAAGTTCAAGAGATTTCACATAAAAATCTAGATTTCTATTTTTGGAGGGGACAAATCAGAAGATCTGGGAGCAGTCCCATGAGAAGTAGCTACCCCATCATCAGGCTACCAAAATCCCACAACTCCTGATGGTACTATACTAATCCCGGGATCCTGGGTCACTCATTAGTGTTCCCATCTTGGTCTACATAAACATTTGAATGTGTCACCCCTGGTTTAAGAATGTACCAAAAGTGAGAAAGACCAGGGGTCTAAAAGTCAGTGAGCTGCAAGAGTTACCTTTCCTCAACATTTAGCTGCAAGCCAGGGATCTTGAAACAACTAGAGAAAATCAAGATGGGAGATAAGACTAAACTGGAAGTGGCCCTGACAGTGTTTTTATACATTATGTCAGGAGCAGGAACTGCCAAGCAGACTGATAGCCTAATGTCAAAGCAGGTGATTGATCACACCTGTTTCCAAAGTTAGACAACTCAGAAATGTTTTCATGCAGGCCGCAGCAAAGGAAAGGGAATGGAGATTGTAGGGACAGACTTAGCCGAAGTTTCATAAGAAAAGAATGCTGTTGCTTCCATCATATATTGGCTAAAGGGATAGAGAAGAGTTTGGTGTTACTTTCTAAAGTGGGAAACTCACATACTTTATGACCCAATAATTCAGTTCCTAGGTATACACCCAAAAGAAACTCTTGTTCATGTACAAAAAGAGACATGTACAAGAATATTCATAGCCAGCCATCTAATAAGAACCTAAAAACAACCCAATATCCCATCAACAGAAGAGAGGATGAATAAATTGTCTATTAGTCCATTTTCTGTTGCTTATAACAGAATACCTGATAATAAGTAATTTATAAAGAAAATAAATGTATTTCTTACAGTTATGAAGGCTGAGAAGTCCAAGGTTGAGGGGCCACATCTAGTAACAGCCTTCTTGCTGCCTGGGACTCTCTGCAGAGTCCTGAGGCAATGCAGGACATCACATGGCAAGGGGACTGAGTGTGCTCCCGCAGGTCTCTCTTCCTCTTCTTATAAAGCCTCCAGTCCCACTCCCATGATAATCCATTAATCTATTAACCCATTAATCCATTCATTCATGAATATTCAAACCATAGCAAACTGTCACATTCACACAGTGGAATATTACAGAAAAGTCAAAATAAATGAATGACTGTAATATGTAACAATATGGATGATTCTGAGCAATATAATACTGAATTTTAAAAACCTAATCCTAAAAGATTATAAAAAGCATGATGCCCTATTTTTTAAGATAAAAACAGCATAGTAACAGAAAGAGAGAATGTATATAGATGCAATAAATTAAATATAAAGAAAAGCAACAAAATAGGAACATAGGATTAAGAACAATGATCACTTGTAGTCAGGTAAATAGGTTGGTGAGGTATAATGGTAGATTACTATCAAGATCCTAGCTTTGGTTTTGGGTGTTAGGTTCTTGGGCGCTCATTATGCTATTAAAAATAAAAATTAGATTAGATTAAATTGAGGAGAACAGATCCTGAAAATGCCCTTTGGAATACAGTTTGATGTAAATTGTTCTTTCTCCAATATAAAAGGTCTCTTGGGAATAAATAAGTACTTTAGAGTATTTTTTGTTTGAGATCTCCTTACTTTTTTAGAAAATCTGGCACACAAATTGGTTGTTGTCCTGTTCTTCCAAGGCTGTTAACCAACACCTACTAAATAATACCGGAATTAAAGTCAATAGTCTCTAAATTCCCTTTGAGTACTAAAATCTGTGGTTCTACCTTCAAAATTCATTCCTGTAGATGCCTTAAAGCAGTGATTTCCACTCCTCAAGGATACTACAAAGGTATCCCTTTAGAGAGGGGGATATGAGAGTAATGAAAAAGAGACTGAGTGACAGGAGTCCAAGCCAGCCCTCTTCAACCACAGCAGCTCCTTTTAAGTGTTTTATAAACTGAGCTTTCTCCTAAGATTTCATTTGTTGAGAGGGTTCCATTGTTTAAAACAAACAAAGGGGAGCGGGGACTGAAAAACCACTCCTCTAAATAATAATACTGCATTAGCAGGATAAGTTTTCAGTCTACATGTAAGAGTTCATAAAAGGATCCCCCTGCATCAGGAAAATCCTTCAAGCCATTTAAAACATTGCTATATTTTATTTAACTTGCATGATTGGTATATTCTTTACAAATTATGTCAATTGAATATTTTTAAATGAAATCAAATTTTTAAAAACCAGTAGGCCATAATTTTAAATGAGAGTAGTTCTGAATTTTCTTATTTTATAAAAGTCCTTCTCCTACTTACTTTTCATGATATTTTAGTATTTTGAATAAGGATCCTGTAAAATAAAAACATAATTATAATGCAGTGCTTGGAAGGAGTATATTTTCAAGATAACTAAAGCTAAAAATGTTAAGTAAAAGACTCCTCCCCCCAAAAAAAGACATTTTTAATCATTTTAAGGCAATCTTTCTTTAACAGAGACATTCACTGCTCATCCAACCCCCTTTCATTAGGTGGGATCATATGACTACACCTGGCCAATAAGCTATGAGAAGAAGTGATATGTGTCACTTCCAGGCCCAAGAATTGCAGGCCCTCCAGCTTTCTTTCCCTCTGCCAAGACAATTAGGAAGATAGGTGCTTTGATGGAACACAAGATGGAAGCTGCCTGGATCTCTGAGTCACTATATGGAGAGCAGTGTGCTATAAAATTATGCAAGCAGCGAGACAGAAATAAATCACTGTTAAGTCACTGAGATTACAAGGTTAATTTATGACCTCAGATTAGCCTAGTATGTCATCTATACTACCTACTCTAACATGGTTTCCCATGTTCCTCCATTTAAATAAATTGAGGATGCTGTGGAGTAGTCAGTAAACTTTTTCTATAAAGGACCAGAAAGTAAATATTTTAGGCTTCACAACTCCTTTGTCTTTGTCCTAACTACTCAACTCTACCATGGTAGTAAAAAAGCAGCTGTAAATAAACAATATGTAAAGAAATAAGCATGGCTGTGTTTCAATAAAACTTTATTTACAAAAGTAGACAGCAAGTCAGATCTTGCCCATAGTTTGCCAACACCTGCTATAGATATTTAAACCTTTCCCTTATGAACTCTGGATATGTAGCCTGGAGAAGTAAAGACTAAGGAACCCACAAGAGTTATCCTGTGTATTTCAACAGCAGTCATATGAAAAAGAGAATAAACATGATCTCTATTTGTTCATTCATTCAATAAGTAAATATTAATGGAATACTAGTTGTGCACCACATATTGTACTAAGCATTGTGGATACAGTATTGGACAAGACAGATAAAATCTCTGCCTTTATAGAGCTTATTTCCTGTGGGAGTAATGAGAAGAAATAAGATAACTGTTAATGACAGTAGGATAGTATATGAAACATAAAGCAGGAGCTCTATCCTAGTATAGGCCTCTGAGAAAAAGTTGTCTGTGCTGCAACCTAAAGGATGAGCAAGAGTTAGCCAAGTAAAATAGGGAGAAAGGGAGTGAAAATTCCAGACAAAAAAGAAACAAATGTGCAAAGGCAAGGAGGCCATTGCACATTTGCCAAACTGGAAAAGATCAACATATAAGATACACCAGGGTCTCCAGTTCCAACCAGGTTAATACAGAAACAAACATCCCATGTACTCACCATTAAATTGGAACTAATCAAACAATACTTATGTCCACACATGGAAATAAAACTCATCAGAAATCAAGCAGGTGTGGCAGGAGATGAGTAAATTCACACCTAATGGGTACAGTGCACACTATCTGGTTGATGGGCACACTTATAACTTTGACTCAAACTATACAAAAGCAATTTATGTAAACAAAATGTTTGTACCCCTGTCATATTCTGAAATGAAATAATAAAAGAAAATAAATAATGCACCAGGGTTCAGGATAGAGCAACAAAAGCCACAGCTGAAGAGGGAGATAGGAGACAGATCATAGAGGAAGGCCTGTGAGCTACTCTAAAGAGTTTGAACTTTATCCTAATGGTAAGAGTGCCTAATAAGGTTTCAAACAGGGGAATGACAAGAATAGATTTGTGTTTTGTGTTTCAGAAAGTTCCCTCTGGAGTTTGTGAGAAGGCTGAAAGTAAGGAAACCAAGAGACCACTTAGAAGATTATTGTTCTAATTCTGATAGGATGATTATCTCCTGTACTAGGTATGTATGGGATTGAAAGAAGTAGAAGGAGAACTTCTGCTTCCAACAGAAGTCAGAGAAACTGGATTTATTGGTACAGGTCTACTCTTCCTCCAAAAATGACTACAGAAACATAAAATTGGACATAACTAGCAACTAACCATATTCAAGCACTAGGAAGAAGGCAGTGAGCTAGAGTCCAAGCAGAGCACAGCAGTCTCATTGAGCTGAGAAATATGCAAGGCAGGGTACCAGAGAGGAAGAAGCTATGCAATGTGGGCCCCCAAAGTCCATGTAAAGGTCCTGCAAATCTACTGCTGAAGGCTGAGCTAGACATGCACAGGGTAAGACTATACAAAGGTTACAGAGAGTGACTGCTATAGTGTGGAAAACAGAATAGAAATACTAAGGTTTGAGCATTGGTGGAGGATATTGGCATTTGGCACAGCCATGGAGAAAAGAAAATCTCATTAACACCCCTGAGCATCCAGCAGAGACACTAGAAAGGCTTTACCTTAGGAAAAAGGACCCTACAGCATGCATTCTCAACAGGGGTAATATCATCCCCAAAGGAGAGAAAATTATTTCTTGGCAGGGAGGAGGGTAGCAAAAAGATTCTTAGATATTACAATGCTTTGCAGCCTTTCAAAGAACCACATTACATAAACAGATATACAGTTATATCTGTGGTATCAAAACTTCATAGGGGAGATCATAATTGGGAAAAAAATATACAAAAAATCTCCTTGAAGGACAATAAATAAATTTAAAAAAAAAGATAGAGAAAGATTGCCTGGAGTACAGACTACTGTAGACCTGCCCAACAAAAGCCTAAAACCTAAGCCTTGACAAGATCTTCAGAGGAAGCAGAATTTGTAAGCTTTGTCCTAGTAAGTTAGAGGGGCTTAAGCAACATCTAATGCTTTCCACAGAACCATTCTAGCAAAGCATAATACCACACCTATCTAAGTTCAAGGTGATCAGCCAATAATTCAACTGCTTTTTAGACAGACAAAACACACACACACACATACACAAAACTCTTCGGAGGAAGATAACAGATTTCAGAATGTCTACAATGCATTGTCTACAGTGTCTAGCATACAATAAAAATTTACTAGATCTGCAAAGAAAAAGGAACATGTGACCCCTAGTTTTAAAAAAAGCAATCGATAGAAACTGACCCCAAGATGGCCCAGGTGTTGGATTTATCAAAGACCTTAAGATAGTTGTTATAAATATGTTCATAAGTTTAAAGGAAATATGTCCAAATAATTAAAAGTATGGTCTTCATTAATAAACAAATGGGAATCTCAGAAGAGAAATGAAAACTCAAAAAAAAAATAGAAAAAACATATTTAAATTCTGAGACTGAAAATTATGATACTTAAAATAAAAGAAGTGGACAGATCTGAAAGATATTTTAGGAGTTATATATTAAAGATATTCAATAGCGGTGAATAGTGATAAAGGTGAATCCTCCAAATTTTTCCCAGACAACTGTATGCATAATAATGTCATTTATTGAGATAGGTAACTCTGCAAGAGAAGCAAGTTGATGTTGTTCCAAAAGTTGAAACCAGAGGGCCATGGTGTAGAGAATGTAAAGGGTCGGATGATAGGATAACCTAGAACAATTATAGCTATACAACAGGCAACTGATTTCTTGCTAAGTAGGAAGTACCCTTTATAGGAAACTAATGACAGAAAATTAATGAACTAGAGATTTTATAGAAGAGAATAATATTGTATGGAACAGAAGACTAGACTAGATATCATAAAAGTCCTCTTTTTAAAGTTAAATTTCTATTGTTCTTGAATCATTATGAGACCCATGTGCTGTGCTGAATGAAATACAGGTAGAGGCCCAACAAATAATGTGGAAAAGATATGTAGGGCTTAGTTTGTTCTGTTACTAAATGGCTCCAGATTTAGAAGATGATGTGGTAGACAGAATAATGGTCTCTACAAAGATGTCCAAGTCTTAATTCTTGGAACCTGTGAATATATTAGATTATATAACAAAGGTGAATTAAGGTTACTAGTCAGGTCAGCTGACTTTAAGATAGCCAGATTATTTTGGATTATCCAAGTGGGCCCAATGTAATCACAAGAATCCTTAAAAGTGGAAGAGAGAGGCAGAGGAAGATATGACCACAGAAGAAAGGAACAGAGAGATGCAACATTGGTGGCTCTGAAGGTGAAGGAAGTTGGCCATGAACTAAAGAATATGGGCAGTCATTAAAAGCTAGAAAGGGGAAGGAAATGGACTCTCCTCTAGGGCCTCCAGAAAAGAAAGCAGTCCTGCCAGCCCTTGATTTTAGCCCCGTGAGACCGGTGCCAGACTTCTAACCTGAGTGTCAGAGTATCATCATGTGACAAGACTTCACTGGTCATTGCTGCCTTTGAAGATGGGGGAAGGAGCCACAAGCCAAACATGCAGGCAGCCTCTAGCAGCTGGTAAAGGCAAGGGAACAGATTTTCCGCTAGAGCCTTCAGAAAGAATACAGCTGTACTGACACTTTGATTTTAGCCTAATGAAACTCATTTTGGACTTCTGACTCCCAGAACTACAAAATAATAAATTTGTTTAGTTTCAAGCCAAAAATTAATTAATTAATTAATTAAAATGGTGTTGTTTAAGCCATTACATTTGTGATAATTTTTTTACAGCAGCAATAAAAAGCTAATACAATTATCTAGAACAATACTGCTATTCAATATAGTTTCCACTATCCATGTATGATTAAATTAATTAAATTGAAATAAAGACTAAAATTCAGTTTCTCAGTTGCTATAGCCACATTTCCAGTCCTCAGTAGCTAACTATGGCTAGTGGCCACTGTATTGGACAGTGCAGACGAAAACTTCCATTATTGCAGAAATTTCCACTGGACAGCAACAATCTATCTCTTCAGTGCCTCTCCTCAATTGAGGGCCTATTACTCTGTGTAGGGTTATTTTTATAGGTATAAGCCTCCTCTTTTCCCTACATCAAAAGTAAAAACTATATGTTGGAGGAGAAAATAAATAAGATGCCACAGATATAACTAAATCAAGTTCTGGGCCTATCATAGGAAAGGAGACACCATTCTGGTTTTACTGAGTCAAGCTGTGGGCTCCGTGGAAAGCATTTACCCTGGACTCAGAGACTTTTTACCTCAGCTTACACCTACCTCTGTGGCTATGCCAGAAGGTTATGGCTGTAAGAAATACAAAAATTGAATAGCAAGATCATTACTGCAATTTAAAATTTGCAAAACTGTAAAAGGATGTAAGTAATGACTAATGAATAAAAAATTCAAAATCATTTCCTCCTCTATAACTTTTCTGGGTTTTACTCACAGTATTAATATAATGAAACCTTAAGATGTAGAGCAGTTAGTGTCAATGAATAAGGTCATGTTATTCAAAATTATACTACTGCTTGTGAATCATAACTTCCCATTTTAATATTAAGCTGTCATTTTAAATGTACGCCTTCAAATGTTTTAAAAATTGGTCTTCACTCATGTAGACAGAACTTCAAATTCAACTTGATTTAAAAATCAGTAAAATTCTTTCACCGAAAGTCTCTGTCCAACTTAGCCCTATCTCCCCACCCTGATACCCTCTACATACTCACCCCCAATTCTCAAGAGCTAAGCCTACTCTTCTCTGGCCACATAAAGGTCATGTTGGTGCTTTTCCTCCCCAAAGCTAACAAAATACTCAGTCATCCAAATCACTTAGAGTTGGGGAATAAAACAGGCAGCACAAAAGATAACAGACACAGGCTGAAAAGCATATACCTAGCTTAATATAACAGAGTCATTGGTTCAAAACCAGAGACTTAAGAAAAATTCCAAAGGTCAAATAAGCATAAAATTCTACAGGTCAAAAACAAACAGTAAGTCTAGAAAAAAAAATGCAGGTGGCAAAGATCATGAATTAAAACAGAGTCCAAGCATCAAAGACTGAATCACCAACTGTCAGCAAGCCTTTGATATTACAATATTTATCTCAGCCCAGGAAAAAGAACCAATCCCCAAACACAGGAATAGCAGGCTAAACTAGCCGAGGCACCCAGCCAGAAATGCGGAATGACTGGGAGGAAAGGAAGGCCCACTGACCTTCACAGACTGGTCGCATTATCATCAGATCCATTAGCAAAGAGGGTACACAAACCTCATTACCAAAGGCAAAAATTATTTGAGGTGGAAAAAATGTATTTCAAAATAGAAAATGTGAAAGAAAGGTGATTAACTGTATAAAAATAGTATTAAATCTTGAGTAAAATACTACCTATAATTGTGAAACATGCCCCTGGGATTCTTTGGGCAAAGGAAAAAGAGGGATTGGGATAGAGTTAGGGGAAATGAGCAACAGGCAGTCAACAGGGACAGGGAATAGAAGGAAAGAGCCTATCCGTAGACCCGGGCATAGTAAGCTCCAAGTTTATGAGGCAGACACCAAATTCTCGGCTGTAGCAGTTTCTTGGAATAACTTTTAGCAGCCACAGGTTTAGGGGTAGGAGCAAATCCATGCAAAGAAACCACAGATGCAGAATTTAGACTCCTCTGCCCCTCAAAAAGTTTCCCATTTGCTTCCTGATACCCAAAAATCACCATTTCACAGTATTAGACAAAAGGCTTAAAATAAAATATCTAGGGTCTCCAACAAAGAAGAGGCCATGTGAGGAAAAATCTGCTTTCTGCTCTTGCTCATCTTTCCTGTGAAGGCTCTTTATTCCCACTCATTCACAGATATATTCCATGCCTACTAAGCAGGAAGTGTGCCAGGTACTAGGGTTTCTAGAACAATTTTAACAAATGAAGTCCCTGCTCTCAAGCACAATAGAAGGAACAAGACAAGAAAATAAATGGTCAAAATACGGTAAATTAAATGAATTCCATTAGAGAGATATGCTTGGTCAATTGAAAATAAAACCATTTACAGAAGCCACAGAAAACAGCATAAAGAATTTAACCTCTTCTGCTTTTAAGATTCCTCTTCCCTGTTCATTCTTCTTTATCAAGTCTTTAAAAGTTGAAGTTCCTCAAGCTTCAGTCTGAATGAAGCCCTCTGTTTTTCTTACCCTATACTCTTTCCCTAGACAATTTAATCAGTGACCTTGACTTTAAACACCATCCACAGTGCTGTCACTCAAATGTATATATTCATTTCAGACTTCTTCTCTGAAACCAAAAATATGTATATCCAATTGTCTACTTGACATCTCCAACAGGATGTTTCACAGGTACTTTGAATTCAAGATTTCCCACACTGAACACCTAATCTTTAATACCATGAATGGTCACACCATCTACTCAGTTGTCCCTCTCCAATCCATAACAGCAACAGATTGATTTCCCATTTATAATTCTTCAATAGCTTCCCAACGTTCCTAGGATGAAACTTCAAAACTCTATAGAGCCTCCAAATCCCTGAATATCCTGCCCTCTACTACCTCTACAGGCTCATCTCATGTACTTTTCCTACTCTTAAACTCCAGATACATTTTATCTCATATCCACCAATGTGCCATGCTTTGTCCTCATCCCTCTACCTAGAATATATTCTCTTTGCTCCCTTTATTTAGTTAATGCTTACTTCTTCAGAGTTCAATTCAAATCAGTGTCGCGCCCGCCTCGCCAGCAAGGAAGACACGGCAACTGGAGTTCTTCTGACAGCGCTTTAATGGGGTTCCCTTTCTTCTTACATGTTGCGGAGACCCCGAACGGGGAAGCACACACGCTTTTAAGGCCTTGGCAGACCTGAAACCTCTGGGGAT
>CAUYPO010142144.1:0-12658 GCA_963574435.1 Cheirogaleus major | reverse complement strand
TTTACAACTCACTAGTATAGTTGTAACTTATTAAAGGATCATACTAGAATTTCTGTCATGTGTATTGAAGACATTTTGAAAACCAGAATATGTAGTCTATGGATATTTTTTATTATAATAAAAATGATCTTTGGCTAAATACTCAATTTTACTAAAAACCTCCTGCTAGGTAGTTTCACTGATGGAAATGTTTATGGCAAATAATTTTGCCCTCTAGGCTGTTGCTCTAACAAAATAAACCTTAGACATATCACACCTAAAATATGCTGCAGATTTTATAATTGATTGGTTACTTATTTAAAGAAGCAAAACAGAGCACCTTTACCCTTAGTCTTCTCACATAAATTTCTTACTGTACTTTTCAACGTTTTTGCATGCATATTTCACCTACCAAAGCTGTGCTGTTAATGCCATGAAAGTTTAACGTTTGCGATAAACTGCCGTAATTTTGATACATCTGTGATTTAGATCATCAATTTAGATAAACTAGCTCATTATTTCCATCTTTGGGAAAGGAAAAAAAACCATTTTTAGGCATTTGCCTAAGTTTCTTTAATTACACTTGTAGGCACTCTTCACTTAAATACCTCAGTTCTTCTTTTCTTTTGCATGCATTTTTCCCCTGTTTGGTGCTATGTTTATGTATTATGCTTGAAATTTTAATTTTTTTTTGCACTGTAACTATAATACCTCTTAATTTACCTTTCTAAAAGCTGTGGGTCAGTCTTGCACTCCCACCAACATACCAGTAGAGGTTTGCTGCAATTTGCTCCATTAATTATGCTTGAAGTTTAAGAAAGCTGAGCAGAGGCGTCTCATATTTTCCAGCACATCATTCTGAAGTTGATGCTTCATATAATGCTGCATTTATGTTTTAAGTTACAATTGAATACTGTACTTTTTGCTTATCTGCACCATCCACCCACAGAGAAATGCCTCTGTGCGTGTGCACCACAGAAAACCGTCAGCTCTGCTTTCTGGGGAACCCTGAGTGAAGGGGATATTGAGCTTCTCCAACGTTATTTGTTATCTCCAATCTCAAACTGAAATTGAAATCTAAATTATTAAATGAGTTTTTGAGCAAATTAATTTAGGTGACTCATTTTTAAAATATTTAATTCTGATGTGGAACCTTAAATGTCTATTTGATTTTTTTAAAAAAAACTTTAAGATATCATGGCTAGTTAAAACAAGGCAATTCTTGAATTATATAGCTGTAAAAGTATACAATTACCAAGTAAGGCTGGATGTGAATTTTGTTTGTGAGGGTGATTTGTGATAAAGTTAAATCACGAATCTCTTGATAATTTATAAACTACCTGATGCCAGGAGTTTAGGGCTTTGCATTGTGTCTAATGCATTTATCCCAGTGTTATAGGATCCTCTCGACTCCTGGCACCAAAATCAGATTGTTTCACAGTTAGGATTCTCAGTGGGAGAAAAATGCCTCAATATATTTTGTAACCTTAAGAAGAATATTTTTTGTTAATACTAAAAAGTTCAGATGTGGACATGATTAGGTCATACATTCTCAGGGGTTCAAATTTTCTGCTACCATTCAAAATGTTTTATCAACAGCAAACTTTAGCTATTTCACTTTTTGTTGGAAAAAAGTAGCTGATTTTAATTTGACTCACAGTTTGAAGCATTCTGTGATCCCCTGGTTATTAAGTTAATAAATAAAAAGTATGAGTTAGACATATGAAATGGTTATGAGTGCTTTCATGCTGCTGATTTTTAATGCTGTAAAGTTTTCCCCAGTTATCTTGTTGAAATGTTTTGCATCTGTCAATTAAGAAAAAAAAATGTATGTTGCCCCACTTTACAACCCTGTATGCCATTCTTTTGTTCCTGTGATTGCAATGTGAGACCGAATGTAGTATGGAAACCTGTTGTGGGGTGTAGCTGTGCTGCGAGCACGTGTGTAAAGGACTGAGGAGGCGTATCTTGAAAAAGCAACTGCAGAAATTCCTTATGACGATTGTGTGCAGGTTAGTTGGCATGAACTTTCATTGTAAATGTTTTTTATTTCTTTTTATAATATACTTTCTGCAGTCCTAACTATGCTGCGTTTTATAATAGCTTTTTCCCCTCTGTTCCGTTCACATAGCACAGATGAGCATTGCACTTGGTACCATGCTTTACCTCATTTCAAGGAAAATGTGCTTAACTGAGAGGAAAAAATGTGGTTTGGCCTTGCTGCTGTTTTGATTTACCGAATTTGAAAAAGATAATTATAATGCCTACAATGTGTCATATACTCACACAACTTAAACATAGGTCATTTTTGTCTGTGGCATTTTTACTGTTTGTGAAAGTATGACAAAGATTTGTTACATTTCTTTTTTTTCTTTTACATTATGTGAAGTGATTAAATTTAGAATGACCTCTAACACTCCTGTAATTACTTTTTAAAATACTGATATTTTTACTTCCTTCATAATATCTTACCCTCAAAAGTTCAAATACCCTTCCTAGACAGCAAGAGACCGGAGGCTGCCCTGGTTCTGTTGGGTCAGTTCATGAGTCCAGGCCTGCACCTGGCATTTGGCTCCTTCAGTCACTCCCTGGGGTCAGGCAGTGGCTGCGGGACTCTGAGTCACTGGTGTCCAGACCTGCCACAGCTTACGTGTGACGCCCAGCTGATTGAAACAGCTTTGTATCTTGCTCTGCTGGGGCAGCTGATCCTTTTACACAACATTTAAGTCACCTAACCAAGACCTTGATATCTTTATTTAACTGCATCTGAAATTATGTTAGAGTCTTTAACTAGTTTGTGTTCTCTGTGGAAGAGAAATTCATGTTTATTACCCACATGGTTTTTTAATTACATTTAAATAGGTATGTTTTTCCAACCACTGATTACTTTTCAGGAACTTAATTATTTCCAAATAAATTTCTTTATATTGTAAAGTTTAAAGATATGTTTAAGAGCAAGAATATTAAAATGAATTTAAAGGTTTTTGGAAATGCCAGTAACAATATCTAGGAAATTTGCATTGAGACCATTGTATTTTCCACTAGCAGTGAAAATGATCTTTCACAAGTATCTTGTAAATATATTTGAATCATTACTTTTTTTGTAGTCCATTTTTATTTGGACATCAACCACAGGCAATTTAAATTTTATAGGCAAACTCAGAATGCACTGCAGCAGCAGGTACATAGCAAAAATACAAAGGGGAACAGAAAGTAAATTTCTGGCTTTTCTGCTGTAAATAGAGTGAAGGAAAATGACTAAAATCAAGTAAAATTAACATAATTTGATTGACAATAAAATATTTACCGTCACATGCTGCAGCTGTTTTTTAAGGAACATGATGTAACTCATTCATACGGTAACCCTGCTGCAGAAGTTTGCAGTCTGCACCTTATGGATCATAATTACCTTTATTTGTTTTTTTTTTGTAATAATTGTAGCTGAATAAATCTCCAATAAAGTTATGGTCTGTTCACTTTGTGTCCTTTTATCTTTTTCCTTTCTTGTTTTGATTCAGTTCATGTGGGTTAATATTTAAATAGTGGTAGCAGACATGATCTTTAAAATGTTTTAATTCCATGGTGAATCATATGAGAATGCATATTTTAATATGGTGAAATTTTGTTTGCCAAGTTCTGCTTCATGTCTACCTATATAGAATTATATAGTAGCAATTTCCTTTTGGAAGACTTAAATTATACCAGTTTGTTTTTGGAAATTCTGTCACATTCACTGATGTGTTCTAGGTGTTGGATTATTTGTGCTATATTTGACACATTCCTTAAGTGAACTTGGGTATTCTGAAATTGAGTGTACAGAATGTTCGGCTTCCAGGTGTTTAGGACATTATTTGCAATATTGTTAGTTAAGAAAGAATTCTATTATTTTAAGCTTTTGACCTAGTCCTTTTGTAATTCACTAAACCAAGTGCTAATGGGAATTACTTGGTTGTAGGAATAAGATAGTGAGCAGAATTTTTTTAGAATGAGAAGAGATTTTAGTTTTCCTTTGTAAGTTTAATCCCTTCCTTTCCTCTTCCTCTGACTGCTCTAAACTAGAGGAGAAAAAAATGTGTGTATTTTAATCCTGAGGAATATGTGTGAGTGCTACATGCTTGCATGTATTGGTGTTACTGCCCAGAATTCTGGGGATAGTTAAGGCCAAGCCTCAGGGCCACAAGTCCTTCCTGCCACCATTGGTCACACCCTCCAAGGCAAGCAACCACTCATGTCTGCGGCTCCCAAAGCCAGCAATAAAGAGCACAGCCAGGACAAGTGTATCATTTCACAGATTGTGATGTGTGTGAAAAGAATCCAGATGGAACTGAAGTTTTGTGTGTGTGCAGATCCATGAGCATAATGCATGTTTTAGGTGGAATGGTAGATACTGGGTCGCAGCAGCTCAGGTGTGTGCTATCACTTGTCTTTGGAAAGATACAAGGAGCAGATAGATGTGCAGGCCAGGAGAATGCTTCCTAACTTGTCTACAAGGCAGTTGGTAAACAACCCTTAGATATTTTGTGTGTGTCTGGGGGTAAAATATGAATAAAATTTACCATTTTAATCATTTTTAAGTGTACAGTTTAGTAGCAAATGTTGTGCAACTATCACCTTCCTCTGTCTCCAGAACTTGTTTATCCCACACTGAAATGTTTCCATTAAACATTAACTCCCCTTTCTCTCTCCTCTCTAACGAGGGACTTTCTATCTCTGAATTTTTCTAAGTTCCTCATGTGAGTGGAGTCAGACAGTGTCTTTTTGTGTCTGACTTATTTCACTTATAATGTCAAGTTTCACTCATGTTGCAGCCAGTGTCAGAATTTATGCATATACCACATCTTGTTTATGCATCTGCCAATGGACATTTGGGTTGCCTCCCCCTTTTGGCTATTGGAAATGATGTTGTTATGAATGTGAGTGTACACATACCTGTTTGAGTCACTGCCCTTGGTTCTGTAGAGTATACACCTGGATATGGAGTTGCTGGGATATGTGGCAATTCTTTTTAATTTTTTGTGGAGCCACCATATTGTTTTCAATAGTAACTGCACTATTTTACTTTCCCACTGGCGGTGCCCAGGTTCCAGTTTCTTCACTTCCTCCCCAGTGTTTGTTTTCTGTGTTTCTGGTAACATCCATCCTAATGGGTGTAAAGTTTCTTACTGTGGTTTTGATTTGTGTTTCCCTGATGATCAGGAATGGTGAGCGTCTTTTTCATATGCTTACTTGCCCATTTCTGTATCTTTGGAGAATTCTCTACTCAGGTCTTTTAATCATTTTGAATTGGGTTATTTGTTTTTTTGTTGAGCTTTAGAAGTTCTTTATATATTCTGGATATTAAACCCTTATTAGATCTGTGATTTTTGTATTTTCTCCCATTCTGTGGGTAGTCTTTTTACTCTTCAAAGTGGCTTTTGATGCACAAAAGTTTTTAATTTTAGTGACATCCAGTTTATCTGTTTATTTTTTCTTTTATTGCCTGTGCTTTTAGTGTTTTATCCAAGAAATCATTGCCAAATACAATGTCATATAGCTTTTCCCCTGTTTTCTTCTAGGAGTTTTATAGTTTTAGCTCTTATGTTGGGTCCTCGATCGATTTTGAGTTAATTTTTACACAATTGCTCCTCAACTTATGATGGGGTCATGTCCTAATAAATGCATTATAAGTTGAATATCCTAAGTCAAAAATACATTTAATACACCTATCCTACCCAACATCATAGTTTAGCCTAGCCTAACTTAAACATGCTCAGAATGTTTTTATTAGCCTATAGTTGGGTACAATTATCTAACACAAAGCCTATTTTATAATAAAGTGTTGAATATCCCATATAATTTATTGAATACTGAAAATGAAAAACAATGGTTGTGTAGGTACTGGAAGTATGGTTTCTACTCAATGCATATTGCTTTCTAACCATCATAAAGGCAAAAAATCGTAAGTTGAACCAACCATTGTAAGTTGGGCACTGTTGATGTATGGTGTGAGGTAATGGGCTAATCTTTTCCTTTGACATGTGAATGTCTGCTTTCCCCAGCACCATTTGTTTGGACACTCCAGTCTTTTCTCAAATAACAGCTAAAATTTAATATTAAATAGTAAAAAATACACATATGGAGCTATGAATTTGGAAGCCGCTGCTGGCTAGTTGTAGATGTATGGATGTCTCTTTCATGTGGGTATTGAAAGTTTTTGGAGTCATTATAAGTCTAGGATTAGAGAATAAAATTATGAATCTGGTAGCAAAATTGGTCAAGAAAATTGGACGATTTTTCATGGATTGGAAACAGATATGAGCAGATGATAGCATGAGCCACCAGAGAGGAGAAATCTAAAATATTGATGGGTCTTGGATTCCTGATTCAATCTAGGACTCTTCATGAAGTTGAAGTACCTGGGATAACTGATTATTAATCATATGAGCATGGATGATGTATAAGGAAATGTATAAACACGAAGGTACATTTTATCAATCCTGTATTTGCCTGGTGAGCTGTATATACCCTTCCACAGCTTACACTGTTTAAATGAGGAAAGCTTGGAGTCCACAGAATCAAATGGTACTCCTTGTTACGGGTCTTATTTTGGGGTCCTGCTGTTGAAGTGGTGCTGAGCAATCTGTCCCTCCACCCGTGTACCTGCCCAAGCTGAAAGCTTCCCAGCGGTCATCCTTGGTTCCTGTCCTCCCCTCGTGACCTGCATTCTATCAGTCCGTTACCAAATCCTGGCGATTTGTCCTCCTCCGATACAACCTAGAGAAATTCCATTTCCACAGCCACCACCCTGATGGGAACCACCATGGCTTCTACTGGGACTGTGTCACAGCCTCCTAACTAATCTTCCTGCTTCCACTCTGTAGCCAGAGTAATCTATTCAGAATAGAAAGCAGAGTAGATCTGAACCCCTCCCGTGGCCTACCAAGCCCTCTGTGATCTGGCCCCTCCATGACTGAGCCCTCCTCTTGCAGGGCACTGTAGCCTCGCTGCTCTTGCAGGTTTTACTGCGCACTAAGCTCATCCTAGTGTAGAGTCTCTCTGTAGGCTCTGGGGTCAGACTGACTGCATTTGAAGTCTGATCTTTCACTGACTGGTTGCTCCAGTAGGCATGGTAAGGAGGTGGTCATGAGGATCAAGTGGGAGGATGCAGGGAAGGCGTTTAGTGCGGGCTGGTGTGCAGGACGTGTAGACCTTCAGTGGAAATGCCCATGGTTGGCTCCTTGTCATTCAGGGCCCCACTCAACTGTCTCCTCAGAGAGGACAGCCCTTATTTAATATAAGGTACCCCACCCTCCCAATCACTATTATGGTTTAGCATGGCACAGCACCATCTTGTGTCTAGCTGTCCCCCACACCATACGAGGGGGGACGCTTCCAGAGAGTAGGACCTCGCCTTGCTTCGTGCTGTGGGTCTAGTAGCTGGCACCCAACTCAAATGTGAGGAAATGAACATGCGTTCAGTTGTCTAACCCGTTGTGGCTAGACCAAACCTTAAAGTAAGGAGCATTATGTCACCGTGGAACCAAAAGTGATTTGTGTTCCTTTCTGCTTCTCTCACCTTAAAGCCAGCCATTTGCAGTAGTTAGCATGGAGGTTGGCATTCACTTTTGGGGTGCTGGGAGTCAGGGAGTCAGGAGCAGTGCACACATGCACATGCACACGTGTGCACACCACGCCTTTACACATTTATTCAAAACCTACACAGCTCTTTGCTCCTGCTTGGTTCATACCTCCCTGACCAAGGTCTTGGGTCCCTGCAGTATGGATTGGGTGTCCCGCGCTCGCTCATCCAGATCTTCCAGCCTGAGCTCCTAAAGCTCCAGCTTATCTGGATGTTCTCAACTCCATGTCTCCCTGGGTTGGAAATTGGTCACAGCCCTCGTGCCACTGAGTCAATCTCCTTGTCCTTCCCTGGATCAGGGAGAGAGGACTTGGGAAATTATGTAGCTCCATCTCAATAGTACAAGTAGTAAACTTTTTTGTAAAGAGTATTTTTCCAATAGGAAGAACAATCACATGGTTAAAATAAAAACAACTAAAAATATATTAAATATACAAAGGGCTACAGTGAAAAGTATGCAGTGCTTTTCCCCAAAGGCAACTAATATTATTTAGTTTCTCTGAGTATTTTTTTCAGACATTTCACACAGATAAGCAAATGTCTATGTCCCTACCATGCTTATGTGGCAACATACTAACCACACTTACTGCTTTTTTAACTAACGTATTTGAGAACACTCCATATCAGATCTGCCTTTTTCTTTATAATTGAGGTAAAACAGTAAGATGCACTTAATACAGCTCTATGAGTTTTTATATATGTAGATGAGTGTGCATGTGCGCGTGCATGCCGTTAGGGTGTGAGAGCTAGTGCGCTCGGGTTCCGAGAAAGATTTCTCCAGACAAAGGTTAGGGTAGAAAGAAAACTGTAGTGACCATTAGCATCTGTGTGGTCCTAGGTCAGCGTCAGCAACGCGTTGCATATTTTATACGAACCCTCATTTAATCCTAACGACTGTTGGCTCCTCTGAGCAAAGGCAAGGACATGCGGCTAAGACAGGTTAAATAAAGTGTCCAAGTCCCGCGGTGCTGGGGACCAGGAGGTCTGACTCAGGTTCTCAATCTGAATCTCTACGACCCACTTCCCACCGAAAGTGACCACTTTCGTCATTGCATTGAGGAGTGAATGGCATAAAACAGGTAAGACAGTTAGTGCAGACTTGGCATCTATTACATATTAACAAACCTTAGGATAAAGTCCACACCTCCTTATCTGAAACCCTTGCCTTGAGGCCAGTGTGTTTTGCAATTCAGAATTTTTATGAATTTAGGGAGGTAATTCAGTGCATATAGTGTATGTTACACAGAACTCCTAGCAGGGTCCACAGCAAGACAGGCAGTGAGACATGTTAGTATTTCTGTTGTGAAATCTAGGATTAGACACGTGGAGTGGGCTAGACTATACACAGGCTCTACTCAGGACAGGTCAGGTTTTGCTGTCAAATAGTTCTAAAAATGTTTCAGTGCTTTTTGAACATCAGAATTATGAACCTGTGTTAGTGCCTAAGATAAGTGGTGCCCTTCCATATGCACAAGTATGCGTGAGGATGTGAACTACACCTTTGTTTCTAATAACAAATAATCGGGAACAAAACAAATATCTAACAGGGAGCAGGCTAAATAAACGAGGACACCTCCATGCAACGTAAACGTGACAAAGAAACAGGTGGCTATACGAGTGCGTACACGAAAGGGGCGGCCTTGCAAAAGTGAACAGGAAAATATCTAACCCTACAATTTCCTAGTAACAGCTGAAGATCAATCCTGTGCATTCTCTCACTAACAGGCACTCCATGGGAGATCTGTTTTGCACAACTTCTGAGCAGAGCTGAACAGATGTGAAAAGATGTCAATCTTGCTCTTTCAAAATGGCCTTTGAGAATCTGCTGTTTTTACAGTCTGAAAAGTTCCTGAGTGAACAGCAGGGTGTGGGATCAGGACTCAGCTGTAGCTCTAGGGCAGAGTCACCTCTCCTGCGATAGTCCCATCTCCAAGGACAGGTGGGGAACCAACTCTGGGGTTCTGACATCCTGCCGCAGTTTCTGTCATCATCCTGACGCTGAGAGAAAAGAACGGATTGGATGCAGCCATAACCCTTCCTCACCCCCCTAAATAAAAAGCCTGAGTGCCTGGTTCTCTCTGCCAACATTCTCTACGTCCTTCACTTCTGTGTTGGCCCTTTTCTGCCTAAGGAAAAGTAAATAAACTCCTTCTTTCAGTGCTCCCTGTAAGACTCCCCACCCCACCCCATCTCACGGCCCTCTCAGCGCCTGAATCTGCCTTTGGGGTGGAGATGCGAGTAGAGTCCAGGGAGGGTAATAGATGTAATATGGCAAGAACAGGTTCTGCGCTTAACTAAGTTTGGGTAATTCCTGGGTTAAACAAAATTAAAGAGGGTTCTTTGCAGGGCTTATCTGGTGGCTTATTATGCTAAAGTGCACTGAGACTCTTCGGGAGAGGGCCGCGTTTTCCACACTGATGAGCCCACGGACGCCTTCGCGGTAGATCTTGTGGTTCTGGCGTCCTGAGCAGCACAGTTAGGACATGTCCTACCAAGGGCACCTGGGAACCCAGCCTGACCATGGTTCATCAGCCAGTGGGCCAGGGTCACATCTGAAGGTGACTGGGGCTGTCCCTGCAGTTGGTGGACTGCAAGGGAACCCTAAGGTTTTCTGTTCACAGGGTCACTTTGGTTCCCCATTGATGCTGGGAGAGTCTAGGCCTGTGGTCCTGGCTGAACTTGGCTTGCGACTAGCAGTCATGATCTTACGGTACCGGCACAAGCTCCTGCTGAAATGCGTGTTTTACGTCAAAACCAGTTTTGCTGTGTCCAGGTACTGACCCCTGACAGTCCCGGAGAAGAACATGCTTCCTGAGGTTCCCCTCCCTGAGAGGACTCGCACCTCACCTGTCTCAGGGTGACGGGCACTGCCTCCCCGGGAATCCCAGACGCAGCCCCGGGGACAGCCTGAGCCTGTCCTCTGGTCCCCACCACGGGCCCTGGCGCATCTCACCCCATCGTCACCATCTCTTTGTATGTCTGGGAACCACTGGAATGCGAAGGACGTGTCTTAGTCGCCACTGCATGTTCTGGGTCCCCGGGGCCACCTGACTCCAGGGGAACATCGCTCAGTGTGCTGTGCTGTCCTTCACCTGCTGTCTTCTGACGTGGCGGTGACGGGGCCACCAGCAGAATAGGCGGTGGGAAAATTCCTGGTTTTATTTTTTTAAATGTTTTCACCAAGCAGGTTGATCCCTCCTGAATATTGGTGTGTCATAGTCTCAGGTGCAGGGTGGGTCTCCTGGTCAGTCTGACACAATTGGTCCATGTAGAATTGGGAGGACTCAGTGGAGAAATGTCTAGAAAAGCCTGTGCTTTTCCTACAGATTTGGTTTGAATGGACTGTATGAACCCTTTCCCCTTTTTGCTTTGACTACTAGGCAACTCAGTTCAAATATTCACTTAAATATTTGTTGAGCACCTTCTACATGCAGGCGCTGGGGATGGAGCAGCGACTAACACGACATTCCTGCCCTCGCTGTAGGCAGACACATCCTGGCGGGGAGGACAGGCTACAGCGAAGTCCATGGATATTTCATGGGAATAAAACCCAGTGTTTTTATTAGTAGCAGTTTCTCATTTTCCCCTTGTCTCATTCCTGTAACTATCCCTCCTACCTGTTACGGCATCTGTGCTGTTACTGTGCTGTTGCCACAGATCCTTTTAGGAATGAGATGGGCTGTGAACAAACACAGTGACATTCATCAGTCCAGAATACGTTTATGAAGCAGCTACTAAGTGCTGGGCATGAAGCTAACCTAGACGAGGAGGCAGAAAGCCCCCTGGGGTCATGGCTGTGAACTCTGCCCTTGCCTGTGCTGCCAGCTCCCGGTGGGCTGGCCGGCGTGTTCGGTGGGTCTGGCCCCAGGTCGCCCTGTTTGCGCAGACGAGTGAGATGACGGCCGGCGGGCTGTCAGGTTTCGGCCCCTGAGGGCCCAGGCTCAAGTGTGGGTAGACAGTGGGACTTAAGCTGCTTTTATGGGAAAGTGTTTTTGAGCTTTAAGTTTTTTTAAGAGCCATAAGACCCACTTTGGGTTTTGTTGGGTGGTTAGTTCTTTTTACTTATATTTACCTATTTTGGAATAAAGGGCTGAATCAGTCCTCCCAAAAAGCCAGAATTCCAACTTGAGGTTGGGTTTATAAATAGAAAACCCAGACTTTCCAGAACCGAAGCTCGCTAAAACCAGTTTTGTTGACAAAGGGGAGGCGCTGTCAAGGGGTGGGCTGAGCACTTTAGGCTTCTGGAATTCCTGAGTCCCGGACACGCCCCCAGGACAGTCTGACTTTAACCCTCCTGTGCCAGGGAGGCTGAAAGGAGCCAGTGAGCTGCACCCAGGGTGGCCTGGATCTGCCACTCCCCAGCCAAGTTATATGCCTCCCATGGCCTCGATCTCCTCATCTGTAAAATGGGGCTAGCTCACAGGGTCCATTATCGGTGAATAAAAAAATAAAAAAAAAGCTTCAAAAATTCAATCTGTCAAAGCGGAAGTATGGAGATTTGAATCATGGCTGGTCAAGATGGTATATTCCTAGAAGCCAGAGCCATGTTCTTGCCCTTCGCTGTACACATCATTTCTTCATCCATTCACAAGTATCAGCCCGGCATCCGCTACGGTCAGGCCCCTTCTGGGTGCTGTGGCGTCAATGAGATTCAGTCAATAGACATGTCTGTCGCACGGTTGGCAGCTCACATTCCGGTGGTGGGAATGGGGCAGGGAGACAGATCCTAAGAAAACCTGATTGTCTTGGAGAATGATACTTGCTGTAATAAGATGGGTGATATGATGGCGTGGCAGGTGTGGCCAAGTCTAATCGTCATAGATAACATTCATTGAGTGCGCAACGTTCTAGGCACTTCCCTGTATTTCACATGAGAGCAGGTACAATTGTTTTTTTTTTATTTCATATATTTACATATATTGTTAGTATTACATATATTGCCCCTTCCAGTGGGCGGGGGCGGCCCGGGGGGGGGGTGGGGGCGTGCTGGCTGGGAGTGGGGCGGCTGGGGCCCCCGGGGCGGGAGCTGGAGATTAAGGGGACTCACAGCCAGAAGACTAA
>CAUYPO010142140.1:0-15001 GCA_963574435.1 Cheirogaleus major | reverse complement strand
AAATGCATGGGTTGTGCAGATACGCTGCGTAGCCACGCCCATCACTAGGTCTTATTTTCGGGGTAGGGCTTATATTGTGCAAATGCTTAGAAATCCTGCTAGGGCTTATTTTATGGGTAGGTCTTATTTTCAGGGTAACAGGGTAGTAGATCTCTACAATAAAATTACTTCAAAGTGCTTCTCTAATATCTGATTCATCTACTTTTCCACAAAGAGAAATAGAATTAGGACAGTGGAATTTCTTCTATAAAGTTAGGCATGTATGTATTGTGTGTGCATGTAAAATTGGCAGTCGTTTCTTCCATTTTTTCTAATTCTAAATCAGAATAAATAGAAGAAATTTTAAATATATCATCAATGCAGATAATGACTGACGATCTTTCTTTCAACTTATGCTTGCTCGCTGGCTTCATTTTCATTTTAAAAATTATCAAGTATTAAAGTGTCAATAAGGACAAATTGTATTTGAATGACTTATTTGTCATTTTGTTTTGAAAATATGATTGAATAATTTGGCTGACCTTCTAAAAACAGTTATTAAAACTCTTAAGCCCACCCAAAACTCTAAATTTCACCAACATCGCGTGTGTTGAGGCCATCAGTTCTTACTGATACAAACTGTTTCATCTGTTAGCTTGTTTTCCATCCCCAGGTATCAAATCTCTTTGCTTCTATTTTAGAATTTGCTGTAGTCGATAAAACAGTTTCTTTACAAACATGTAGAAATAATAGATATAGTAAAGTGTTCATTTTTGGTTAATAATTTTGGTTTGACACATGGTATTGGTGAACAATAGATTTGCAGTTAATTGGTTTTCTTTTAATCTCTCTTAAGTTTCCTTTGTTTAAAATATATTTTTAGATATTTTATATTGGCATAACATTTTGTATTCTTAAAAAAATTAAACACTTGTTTTCCATCTGAAACTCAGGGAGTGGTGTATTTATTTTATATAGATGCACAATGAGATAGGAGGATGTTAAGAGAATCACTCAGGGGTTCATGGCTGTGGCCAAGGGAAATGCTAAGACATCTCTGAGCCTCTTTCATGAAATGAGACCTGCCCTAGATCATCTGGAACTATTGGCTGAACTAGTAAAAGCCTTAAGCAAAAAAAGTAAGCACTTTGCACTTTGTTGACTGTTTTGAGTGTTTGTTTGGATTTTCAACAGGTTAATTGATTAGTTGAGGTGAAGTGGAAAGTGAAACAGCTGAGCACATCTGGTGTCAATTGATAAGAACAACGGCCACACTCCGATCCCTCCTAAGAAGGAAAGAACTGTCCTGTGCTTGACAGCTTAGTCATGCCCTTCTGCCTCTGCTGCCTAACGTCACTACTGGGAGTCTCTGATGGAGATAGTCTCTGTCCACTGACAGAAGGAAGAAGATAGGTTTGTGATTTATGGAGGCCTTTAAGCTACCAAATAGCTCTATTCTTCTTTTCCCACTTCAGCGTTTGCTGCCTACTTTTGGGTGGGTGAAACTGTGGGGTGAACCCCTTATCTATGAAACTCTCTCACTTCTGTGACAAGAAATCAAATCAAATAAAATCATACATTCTATATAAAAGCCTATGTATGTGTGTGTGTATCTATTTTTTTCTTTAGGCACTTTCATAAACACACACACCCACACACGTGTATACACACACTTAAAGAGAGATAAGTCTGTTACCTGAGCAACCGACATAATTCCTGGCATAGTGCTTTTGGTTTTATTTCAAAAA
Organism: Cheirogaleus major; assembly: GCA_963574435.1. Classification (NCBI taxonomy): domain Eukaryota; kingdom Metazoa; phylum Chordata; class Mammalia; order Primates; family Cheirogaleidae; genus Cheirogaleus; species Cheirogaleus major. The sequence continues at coordinate 13,274 of CAUYPO010142140.1, read as the reverse complement.
AATATGTATTCAGATGACTGAACTACTCTTTAAGGTAAGGGCATAGTCTAGCAGGTAGGAAGAATGATAATCTAGACTAAACTTTGGAAATTTAATGTGCATAGGAATCACTAGGGATCTTACTAAAATGCAGATTATGAATCAGTAGATCTGAATTGAGGCCTATTAGTCTGCGTTTCTAAATGAACTCCCATGTGATGGTAATTCTTCTGGTTTTCAGACTACACTTTGAGTAATAATGAGTCTAAGTTATGACTATAAGATAGTAGAATGGAAAGAGAGAACAAAACTGAAATCTTTTACTCCCTTTACCTTAAATACAAGTAAATTTTGTTTTCTCATTTTGAGTATACTTTCTTGTATTCTTCTGGAAATCTTGAAAAGAAAAAAATTTAATAGCCTGTAAGGCTAAACTTGGCAGTTTTTTTCCCTGCCTGGGCACAATATAACATTAAAAAGATGCATCAATGTGTAAGAAATGCTTAAGTTAGCATATTTATCTAGTATATGGCTCATAAATATTTATACTATATTAAACATCTATTATTTAGGGTATAGACTAAAATTCTTTGTTCTGTAAATTCAATTGAGTCCACACATTGACAAGGGATTTTGTTAGTAATATATAGTTAGCCATTCAATTCCAGTGGTCCCCAGCAGGGATATGAGGAGACATATTTATGGTAGGTGGCAAAAATATGCTATAGTGTTTAGTCATCTGTGTATATCAGTCTCAGTCACTGTTTAAATGACAAGGGCAATCTGTCTCTTGGCCATCAGTAGGAGAGAAGTGAATAAGAAAGCAGGCTGTCCCTCTCACAAGACTAATGCCTGGTATGGAATTATGCTATAAGATATAGCAGTTTTCCTGTACATTTTTGGTGATTTAAAGTTCTATTGAAACAATACTTTCATAAGGATTCTGGTAATAAACATGCAGTAATATTCAGTAAAACTTTTACTACTCAGAACACTTCATTCATTAATATAACAAATGTATGTTCACTAGAAGATACAAAAATGAAAAGAAAACTCTCTAACCTCAAGGCACGATAATGGTTGCAGCTATGCAGGCAGATGTGTATGACTAAATGAGATAATGTTTATAACAGATTATGTCTAAAATGTAGTAAGAGCCCAAGAATATGGGACAATTCAGTGATGACCTTCAGAAAAATATAATATTAAAACTTGTGCTTGAAAACTGTGGGCCTAACAGGGTAGGGAAGTGGGGTAAAGATAAGTCAATTAATGGGTACAAATATAGAATTTGATGAAGAAATGGGATTTAGTGTTTGATAGATCAGTAGGGTGACTATAGTTTATAATAATATATTGTATATTTCAAAATAGCTAGAAGAGAATAATTTGAATGTTTATAGCATAAATAATTCACAAATATTTAAGGTAATGAATATCCCAATTACGCTGATTTGATCTTTACAAATTATATAAATATTAAATTATAGCATGTACCCTCCAAATATGTATTTCTATTATGTATCAATAAAAAAGTAAATTACCAAAAAGAATGGGTTTTCCAAGCAAACACATTGAGATTGGGAGGAGGAGAGTAGGAGAAGGCAGGAGAACTTCCCAAGCAGAGGAAGTAGCATATTCAAAAGGCAGGGCTTATTTGAGAATGTGACTCGGTTAGGTATCTCTATGTCTTTCAAAAATGGTGGAATGTGATTTGTTGTGGAGAGTGATGAAGTGCAATATTAGACAGGTAGACAGGGCCACAATATGAAGAGTCTTCCATCCTTTTAAAAAATAATTTAGATCTTATCTTTAAGTTAAGTAGAGCCATTTAAAATTTGAGTATCTATAATTTCACAATCTTGTATTCAAATAAATAGCATATAATTTCTCTCTTCTGCTAAACTGAACATATTAATAACTAATTTTTTAATATAATTTTTTACACCAATTGGTTAACATTTTAAAATCAAAATGTATCTAATTTCCACCTATCTTTCTGTCTTTCTTTTGTATATGCCTCTTCTCAGATAAAGAAAGAACCTGAGGAGAGGCATATAGTCTTGTACTTCAAGTCTATATCTCTGTTCTCCTTGTTTCCTTGTTATGGGAGTAGCGAGAGCCGTGTATTCTACCAGTATATGCATCAACACCTTCTCCCACCTACTACAAATCACAATTGTAGTGGACTGGATCCTCTCTCCTAAGTCCAAGTGTCCCAGTTACTTATACAATCAGACAATGGAATCATTCATATGACTCAGGTTAAAGTTCTGAAGAGAGGGGGAGAGATACTGTGATTTCAATATTAGGAACAAGAATCTGGCTTTTTATGAAATTCCAAAGATAAGGAAATGGTGGAGATTTACAGATGTTTAACAGTTATTAGTTGGCAGTACAGCCCTGAGTAATCTTATTTGAAAACTTGAAAACAAAGGAAGGCTCTCCTTTGACAAGCTTGGTCCATTAGCTTCTTAAATGCATGCATTGGAAAGAGCTCTAAGTTCAAACCAAATGTTAATTACAGAAAAAGCACATATGGCCAGTTTCCATTTTATGAATATCAGGATATCATTATTTTTCTGAAATGAGAGATTTGTGAAATAAGGTATTCATGAAATATGAAATTACTGAAAAAATGTTTTCTGTGGTTGTAATTAAAATAGTGGCTGTTCCCTTTGTGAACATGCAATTCATTATAGGAGCACCTTTCCAGTTATATAAAAACATTACAGTTTAGTAAAAGAACCTCATTAAATGTGATACTTCCTAGAAATCTCTAAATTTAATGTGAAATATTATAAATAGTAGAAATGAGGCTATGTTTGGCTGCTTCTTCACATCAACTCAAATGCTTAAACAGAAAGTTATGATGAAAACATCCAATTTTCTAGTTTTAGGTAAGCAAAATGTCTATTAAAGTTGTTTGATATTTTTTATTTTAACAAATACAATATGCTGCCTGCTATATTTTTATTTTCTTTAGGAGCAGATGGTTCTTAAATAAAAAAAACATTTACAGGCAGTATGTTGTACAGCAGATCTCTAGAACTTTACTCATCTAGCATAATTGACACTAAGGTATTGTGCTCTTCAAAATTTGTTAAAAGTAGATCTTATATTATTTGATAAATGTTCTTATCATAATAGACAAAAACAATAACAAAAGAACACAAGGACACTTTGAAAGGTGTTGGATATGTCTATTACCTTAATTGTGATGATGGTATCTTGGGTATTTGCATAAATCCAAACTTATCAAATTGTACACATCAAACATGGAATTTTTGTATATCAACTATACCTCAATATAGCCGTTAAAAAACAGTAAACAACATATTCCTGGGAGATTTTCCAGATTAGATTTGCTTCACTGGTGATAGTTCTTAGAATTTAGAGAAAGAATGTGGGGGACCAATTTGACGAACTGAGTATCTAGCTAGGAACATGAAGAGTGAATAGCTGACTTTCTGACATATCTGTGTTGTAGAAATCAACAGAAAAAATATCTTATGATTATGAACGTATATTTAAACTACAACAACATGAAAGAGGGCTGATTTTTGAAGCCTGTTTATTCTATAAATATGCCAATGTACACACATTTTCTTGATTTATGATCAATGGCAATATTCATAAGAAGAGGTCACAGGAAACACAGGAAATTTCTGATCCACGTTTTCATCTGGGAAGTGCTAAAAGCACAAGTTTACTGCACAGTTGTAAAGTTCTGATTTAGTTCTCATGGCTCTAGAGCAGAACAGCCTGCAGGGAATATGAGACTTGGATCATTTTTGTTCTCAATTCCTACCACCCTTCATAAATTATAATTAAATTAGTGGCAAAAATCAGTTATTCTCAATGTCCCCAAATCCCAAAATGTATTGGATTAAAATATGGCATAGGATCCTTCTGGCTTCACTTATTTTCTTATTCCAGAATCAGTCAATTATATTCCCCTTTTCAATAACATCCTGCTTCCCCTTACCTTACTTGAATTTCCCTAATGATAGTGGTCTGTTTCTAAAACCTAGACCACTCTTAGAGAAGTATTTCCTTGTCATTTTTCATACATAAAGTATGTGGAGGAGATGCAAGGACTAGGAAAAATGGGTCCATTCTACATAGCCATAAAGTCAAATTTCGACTGATTCCTTGAGATTATATAGCCTCATTTTTAATGGCTCTTTCATACCATATTATTTTCCTCAAAAATAATTTTGAAATTTCCACTTTGTCAAGAAAATAATCCCAGTAGTTTCTCTATTTCCACCAAGTTTCAGTAGATAGCTTGATTTTCTACTTTGTTTATTATTATTAATGTAATAGTAACTGTCATGTACTACATTAACTATATTGAATGTATCCTAAGGTAGGAATTATTATTAATTCAATTTCACAGATGTGGTGATGCATATAAAAAGGTTATAAAGTTTGCAGAATGTTGTTTTTTTAATATCCTTTTAAATATTCTTTGCAATTCTCTATCTTCAAATCAAACCAGTGAGGTTTACCGCCCCAGGGAAAGAAGGAGGTAGGAACTACCAGAAACAAATTAGATGTTGATCAGATTTGAGTCTCAAAGCTGATATTCTTGATTGTTTTAACTAGACAATAATGATAAAAGCCAAGTGTAGTTGAAAGAGAAAAAATTTCAAAAATGCCTCTTTGTTCTTTTTTGGTATCTTGAGGTGGAGGTCAATAGACTTCATTGTTATTTTAAAAAATCTTATCTCAGAAATAGAACAAGGGAGAAAATCCCCCAATTTTCATTAAAATGAATGCTTGGAATAAACATATTAAACTGCTTTTTTCTGACTCTTTCTCTTGTCCTGAGTTCCAGAAAAGAGAGTCCTGTTAGGGAGACAGAGGGGAACGTCAAGGGCAAGAGATCGTCTATCCCACCTTCTATTTGGAATGTTGACAAGAGCTCCCTTTGCACGTGGTCCTGCCACATTGCAGAGCAGCAGCAGCCTTGTGAAGGGAGCAGGTTAACGACCTCTTTAGCTCTCTTAGACCTTCTTTGACTCTCTACTGGTGGTAAATAACCTATCAATTTCATCATGATTCTAGGGAGTATGTGTGTAAATGGGGAGGGCTGTAATGGCTATTGGCCTAGTCTGATACCAATGGAGCTGAAAGCTGAAGGACCAGGTGCTAAAGGGGAATCAGAGTAAACAGGAGTATCAGTGCAATCAATCAGCAGATGGAGATGGATGATTCAACAGGAGTGTGGTCTAAATTAGAACACAGACCATGTGTTACACTGACATCAGATTTAGCAGGAGAAGCCAAAAGAAATCTATGGAATGAATTCTGTCACAACTTGGCAGAGACAAAGTCCCTGAGGATGCTGAGGAGATAACAGTAGCTCCCCTCCCTTTTTCAGGTACATGTGGTTATATTCCGTGTATGTCCACCATTTCCCCATATCCCTAGCTAGCATCTTAAAGAGAAGTGGAAGTGGCAATACTTGTGAAAAGATGAGTGTTTAACTGCACTATCTCTGTAAGTACCAACTTCCTAGAGGGATAATCCAAATTACTATACTGGGCTAAGATTACCAAATGAGAACCTATCTAGTTCCCCTCAGAACTATAGCAACACTATTTCTTATCAGAGGTTAGGAGCTAACAAGAAGGATAAATTTAGTCATGGAAAAATAAAGAAGATATTTTTCCTTTCACATCTGTAGTGCGAATAAACATTTCTTAGCAATTACAGCCCACTATGCTATGAGCTCTGAGACCAAGGGCCACATCTTTTTTGTTCAGTGTCTATAGCAGTGTCTGCTTTGCCACTCATTATAAACTTTTGGGATGTGAAGATAAATGGAAGGACTTGTTATTTTTCCTCCAAGGCACAGAGGCAGACAACAAAGGCAAACATATAATTACGATTTTAAAAACTAAAACTCCCACCGCTGATCCTGAACCTATTTCCTTTCACTTTTTTCTGGAACCCTCATACCTCAACTGACCCACTTTGTTCCAATATGTTCATTCTTGTTCTCATTAGTCATTTTCCCCCCTTTATCTATCAACATGCACAAGTTATCTCTTCTTGAAATAAGGAGCAAAAACAAATTTGTTTGAACATTCTGCCCTATGGGGCAGTAATCCAACTTCTGTCTCTTTCCATTTCAATGAGATATAAAATCCCTGCAGCCATTTCTTTTGAAGACATTCCCCACTACCACCACCTTTTTCTCTGTTATCATTTCTCCTCACTAGCTTCAAAAATCTTACCTAGGAACTAAGGACTAGTCTTAGGGAGTAGGAACCTTCTATTGATTTGATAAATAAAGGGGCAATTTCTTTTCTCTTTGCCAACTCTGGAAACCGTGGCTCTGACCACACCTTCCTTATTGATGCTTTCATATCTTGCAGATATGGTAAAATGCATTATCCTAATTCTCTTTCCTCCTCCTTGTTATCTCTCTCTCTCTCTCTCTCTCTGTCTGTCTGTCTTTTAATGTTTTTGCCTTGTTTATCTTCTACTCCCTGATCATAAAAGCCTTTCCCTTGGAAGACTGGTTTATTAACTGCTGTCCAAGTATGCAGTATACATTTTCACCTCCAAAGTTTTTAGTCATCTATTAATAAAAAGCATCACTGTGAGAGCTAATTAGCACAGAGTTTGAATTAGACATATCCAGTGTAGACTATTAGCTCAGCTATTTAATAACTGCGTGTCCTTGGACACATTCTAACCTTTTCAAGTGTAAGTTTTATTATCTGTAATAATTGGATAATTATATTGATATCAAACTAATGCTTGATGATTAAAAATAATTAACCTTAAAAGTGGCAACAATAGCAGGCATATAGTATATATACTAATAAATGTTAGAAATTTTTATTCTTGGTATTCTGAGCATATATTTTCTCTCTCCACCCTACTAGAATCATAAGCATTCATCAAGGCTTGATTAAATTTCCATGTCTTTCAAAAAGCATGCCTTTCTCATTCTAGATTCTGGAGTTTGCTTCCACCTCTGAAGAAATTTTACTATATGCATAATTTAAAGAATTTAGGATTTTCTTTAGAATGTGGATAAATATTTCATATCTAAGAGTATTCCTCTATATGTCACTTCCACACACTTCTAAAATTTTTGTTTTTCTTGCGTTTCATGATAATTAATTTGAATAGTTCTTTTCTTACAAATATACAATTTTAAGTTTAAAGGCCCATCTTTAATTTATTTATTAATTTGCTACAAGCATAAAGTAATTAACGTGTCAATTTGAATTTGAGTTCTTTTTTATTATTTCTAAAAGTTTATTGATTCCTTCTTTTTTTGTACTAACAGTATATAGGAAATATGCACAAAGTAATATTTTTTTTTAAATTACTATCATGGCCTTGATCACTCATGTACAATAAAGTCTCTATAAAAAACAAAACAAAACAAACTTATATATACAAGGCTGTTCTAATATTTTTGTTCTTAATTGTGTCATTGTGGAAACAGTAAAGTATTTCTACATGATTTGGATAAGATATACTTCAGTAAGATTATAAATTTTATTGGAAATATCTATAAAAATTGCTTTTCTATGTCTGAAACTTTAAATAGTATATCTTATTCTAATTTTATTTCATTTCAAAGTTTTCATGCAAATACTAAACTAGAATCAACATTTGAAATTACCTTTGGCCTTAGAAACTACTCTTTAAACTAAAACTTCTTTTTATAATTATGTGTATGTACTATACATATTATTAGAAATAAATATATATATTTATAAAATATAAATACTGTATAATTCTGTGTGTGTATTTCAGCTTCACAGCATCCCTTAGCCAAATGCATATGAGATAAATGAAGGCAAATACTATGGCTTATGTACATAATTGGGGTGACTCTTAATTAGTGTTAACAATTCATTGTATAACAATGGAAAATGAACTTATTGGTTTTTCTTTTGTTATTTTGTTGTTGTTTTTGTTTTGTTTTGTTTTGTTTTTTGTAATTCCACTTCAGCATATGTTGGACCTTATCCTATTATCTGTGTCTCTTATCTTCTTTCGAAAGGATCCCGTTTTCCTGTCTCTATATCTCTGTTTCATATTCTGTGTGATTTATTTCCTATACTTATTCCTAACATATTTTCAGGAATTCCAAATTCCAACTCATTCCTTTTCTGTTTCCTTACTTTCATGTAATCTGCTATTTATCTTTTCCAATGAGAAGTACTAATGTCAATGGCCCTAAATATTAATTTTTGAAGTTCTACTTAAGATTGAATTGAAGTATGCCTCTTCTTTGTGCTCACCTATTCTTTCAGTATTCTTTCTGTTATATTTTTATATTGAATCCTTTTTTACACATATTTTAAAATAATTCTTAAAGATTTATCTGTAGTTCTGAGGGTATAGTCTCGAAATTATCCTTTATGGTGATTTTTCTTCAATAATTTGTATCATTTCATTGCTAAACACTGTTTCATATTGTTATTGTTATTGTTATCAGGCTGATATTTCTGTAGGATTTCTGTGTGCCCTGGCCTATGAAAATCTCACCACACACAATTAGTGATTGTTGCTATCTGAGGCCCTAGAAATTTCTATGGTACTGAATTGAATATATGTTAATTTCTCCATGGATGATACCATGACACAGAGGTAGTATAAATTTTTACCTCATGTTCTTACATTGCACAGGCTTCAGCACAAGTTCTTTTCTGATGTTATAAGAATTAATTCTTCCAAAGTACTCATATGCCAGTTTGTGTGTGCTTCTATTCTATTTTCTTCTAAATATTGAAACTGTTTGTTTTTGCCATGTCCTCCCTAACTTTTATATAAAGTCCTCCAGGACAACAGAGTTGTCATTTTTGTCTCTGCAAACATACCAATTTTCTTTCTTTTTTTTTTTTTGTTTTGTTTTTATATATTTAGAGGGTACATGTGCTGATTTATTACATGGAAATATTGCTTAGCAGTGAAGTCTTGGCTTCTTGTATAATCCTTACCCAATACGTCATGAATACATAATACCCATTAAGTGATTTCTCATTCCAAGCCCCTCTCCCACTTGCTTTCTAAGTCTTCAATATTTATCATTTCACTTTCTATGTCCATGTGTACTATTCTTACTTATTTACAAAATTTCCGTACTTTTTCTGTTAAGATCGTACTAATTTACATTCCCGACAGCATATAAACATTCCCTTTTCTCCACATCTGCATCAACATCTACTGTTTTTTGACTTTTTAATAATGTCCATTCTGACTGGTGTAAAATGATAACTCACTGTGATTTTAATTTACATCTCTCTGATAATTAGTGATGTGGGGCATTTTTTCACATTTATTGACCATTTTTATGTCTTCTTTTGAAAAATGTCTGTTCACATGCTTTGCCTACTTTTTGATGTCATTATTATTATTTTTCTTCTATTATCTTTCTTGCAGATTCTGGAAATTATTCTCAAGTAAAATGCATAGTTTGCAAAATATTATCTCCCATTCTGTAGGATGTCTATTTACTCTGCTGATTATTTCTTCTGCAGAAAGTTTTTAATTTACTTAAGTCCCATTTGTCTATTTTTGTTTTTGTTGCATTTGCTTTTGAGGTCTTAGTCATAAATTCTTTGCCTAGGGCAATGTTTAGGAGAATTATTTCTAGATTTTCTTTTATAATTTTTATAGTTTCAGGCCATACATTTAAATCTTTAATCTATCTTGAGTTAATTTTTGTATATGGTGAAACATATTTTTTCTTCATATGGCTATCCAATTTTCCCACCATCATTTATTAAATCAAGTTTCCTTTTCCTAGTGAACGGTTTTGTCTCTTTTGTCCAGATCAGTTGGTTGTAGGTATGTGGCTTTATTTCTGGATTCTTTCTTCTATTCCATGGATTGATGTGTCTATTTGTATAGATATGATGCTGTTTTGGTTACTATGCTTGTAGTATAATTTGAAGTCAGGTAATGTGATGCCTTCAGCTTTGTTCTTTTTTCTTAGGATATCTTTGGCTCTTTTGGCTCTTTTTGGTTTCATATGACTTCTTTATCTGGCATTTCAAGGATTTCATTTCTTTATAATCTATTGCTGGATAGTTGGTGTGATCCTTTGGCGGTTATGTAACACTCTGTTTTTTCATACTCCCAGAATGGTTTCTCTGATTCCTTCTCATATGGATAAATTCTCTCTTCTTATGTTTGAATTTACTTTCACTTAGATAGGATTTTTCCCACTTGAATATGTGATATGTCATATGTTATGTGGGGTATTTGTCTTCGGTTTGGTTACTTTCAGTGGTAAAGCTTTGTATGAATTCTTTGTTTATAAATAGCCTTTGTATATGGGATTTTTCAGATGCTGGTTTTGGTAGCAGTTTTCTGGGTATATGAGCAGGCTTACTGCCTCCTGCCAGATCACAATGACTGAGATCTCAGCAACTTTATCTGTTTCCCCAGTGCTCTGTACTTGAGCTAGCAGGTTTTATACTGGAGTATGCAGTTCAGCCTCTAGTCCAGTAGGTGATGCTTGCAGTTAAAAGTTAGCTATGGTGGCACCTGATGGTTTTATGCTTGATCTTTGTTTACTGGGAGAAGCTCATCAGTGTCTCAGGCAGTGGGTTGGTCTGGGATATGCACAGTGGCCTGAGTTCAACTCTGAGCCCCAGAGGAGATTTGAGTTGGACAAAGCTGGATTGGGCAGACTCCCCCTCAGGTTTCCCAATGTTAAGCACAAACACCAGCCAAGCTAGGGACAGTGGGGGAATGGCATAAATGCTGTATGATTTCCTTGGTTACAGGTAGCCTCAGTAAAGTGGCTTTCTCAGATGCCTGCTGTAGTAGTAATCTACAAGGGAGATGAGCAAGCTTCAGGGCCTCCCGAATAGCTGGGGTGTTGTCGGGTATGATAATAGCTGATGTAATGGAAAGCTTATCTCCTACCCGAGCACTGTTTAATTGTGTTTGCAAAAGTTTTCATGGTCTGGTTGACCTCTCAGCCAGTAGGTGGCACTTGCAGAAGAGAGGCAGCTGCAGTGGTGGCCATGGTGTTTATGTTTGGCTTTTGTTAATCAGGAGAACTACTGGGATTTCCCAGGTGATGTGCACAAATGTAAAGTTCCCAAGGGTCCCTGACCCATATTTTACTACCTAGGCAAGTAGGGGAGGACAAAAATGGATGAGGATGCATGCTTGTGTTCAGGCTCCCCAAGTGTTGGCACAAGCTCCATCCCTTACAGGGCTTCCAGGGCAGTTCTCAGGTTCTTGGGGCAGTGTTCCAGGGAGGTATGAGAACAACTATGTCATGCCAAAGAGCCTGCACAAGGGGAGAGGGGCAGCCTAGGCTCCACGGCCTACCAGGTGGTAGGGGGACCAGCCTGGCTTCCACCTGCTTGACCTGCTGGGTCTCCTAACACTGTCAGCAGGCCAAAATAGCTAACCCAGTCCCATGCTGTCTGTGCTCAGATGGCACAATTGCCCCAGGCCACAAGATTCTCTGTCTAGAACAGAAGCATGAGCTCCCAGGACACACCCTTGCCAATACTTTCTTTTCTTTAGTAGATATTCAAAAATGTTTAGTTAAAAAGTTCATATGATAATCTAATTTCAAATATTGCCTAAAGTTGATATTGACTGACTAAAACTAAAAAAAATAGCAATTATAATTCAATTATTTAGGTAAAAAATACTTTCTGGAATTACATAGTAAAGAATCAGTTTCCTTGCCATATTATTTAGTCTAAATAATCTTGACATTACTGGTTAAGGCCAAATTATGGGTTTTTTTTTTCAGTGCAGAAAACAGCATAAAATTATAACATATAAATATGCAAATCAATATATAAAATGTGTAAATATTCCAAAATCTGTTTGGTAAATATCTATAGAGCACATGTATATCTATATAAATAAAAAAGGAGTTTCTTATTTCAAAGAAAACATAAAATTTAAGTTTTATTTCCAGTGAATTTCAAAAAATAAGTAAAAAATACATTATGATATGAACTTTGCTATAAAAATGTAGCCATTATAATGTTATATTAATATATAATTATTACTATATACTATCTATTATTAATTATACTTGTATATAAAAAGAAAAATTTTAAATATTGTATCATACTAAAATATAAATGTCGTGTGAATTCTTTGACGGTTTTGATCATGATGAGTCACTGTTAAATTTTTTGGGAAGTTATTGCATTTCTACTTTAAAAAGACCCTCTGGAGAGAAGGTTTTCTTCCACATCATCAAGTTCTAGGAATATTTAAGTTCATGTCATTTTGGTTAACATATTAACACTTGGAATATCTACTCTGTCAGAATAGTTTATTTTAGTGTTCCTTCTTGACGTTTTGTATTCTCTTAAAGAAGGATTTAAAAAAGCATCACATAATTGGAATTCTCTGTAGAGTAGGCTTAAAAGATTAATTATACATACTCTCCAGATACGTAGAATTTATCATCTCTGTGTCACTTAATTTATAATGTAATTAGCTATATTTTGGACAAGCTATTTAAATTTTTAAAAAATACTAGGTCCATTTACTCAACATGTATTTGGATAAACATTATTTTAGTTCTTGTTTTCCAGTATTCCTTTTGCAGGATTTTCTCTGTGAGTCAATGTCAATTTATTTCTAATTATTATAATTTTATATTTTGGTTTAATTAACATATATAAATGCAAAAGTTTCTGTTTTAATATAATAAATTTAATTTTCTAGACTATGTATTTTATATCAAAACAAAGCTACAACTTTACAATATTATACTTTCTTAAAAATTTATTTGAAAATTAGGCATGAATGTTTAGTATTCATTGCATTAAAATATTCCAGAATGAAATTTTATTTTGCAATATGTTACTATAGAATGTCATTAAATACAGCTATACTTTTTGTTTAATCAAAATATCTCACAATATGTATTTCTTTTTTTTTTTTTTATTTCAGCATATTATGGGAGTACAAATATTACGGTTATATATATTCCCCGCGCCCCCCTCCCCCCTCGAGGCAAAGCCTCAAGCATAACCACACCCCATACGTTGCACATCTTACTCATTATGTTTGTATATGCCCATCCCCTTCTCCCCCCCCCCCCCCCCCCCCCCCACCCCCAAAAAAATTAAAAAAAAAAAAACCAAGTTTTTTTGAGCTTAAAAAAAAAAATAGGGTGGGTTAATATTGTGGTGTTTTTTATAAATAACATCGGGTATTTTTATTTTTATTTTTTTTGTTGTTTGGGGGGGTGGGGGGGGGCGGGATATGGGGATGGGCATATACAAACATAATGAGTAAGATGTGCAACGTATGGG
>CAUYPO010142138.1:0-21806 GCA_963574435.1 Cheirogaleus major | reverse complement strand
ATATATAGAAAAAATGAGCTGGGCATGGTGGCGCATGCCTGTAGTCCCAGCTACTCGGGAGGCTGAGGCAGGAGGATTGCTCGAGCCCAGGAGTTTGAGGTTGCTGTGAGCGAGGCTGACGCCACGGCACTCACTCTAGCCGAGGCAACAGAGTGAGACTCTGTCTCAAAAAAAAATAAAAAATAAAAAAATAATAATAGAAATTGAAGGATGGTGGGGCACAGTGGCTCACACCTGTAGTCTTAGCACTTTGGGAGACCAAGGTGGGAGGATCATTTGAAGCCAGGAGTTCAAGTCCAGCCTGGACAATATAGGGACACCCCATTTCTATGAAAAATAAGAAAAATAAGCTGGGCATGGTGGCATGAACCTGTAGTCCCAGCTACTCAGGAGGCTGAGGCAGGAGGATCCAGGAGTTTGAGGTTGCAGTGAGCTATGATGATACCACTGCACAGTAGCCCAGGCAAAAGAGAGAGATCCTGTCTCAAAAAAAAAAAAAGAAAAGAAAAAGAAAGAAAGAAAGAAAAAATATTGAAGGAATACTACAGCTAGGCTTAGAAGCTTCTTTCAATATGCAAGTTCCTGGGCCTGGACCACTTGCTCCCAGCTTTCTCTTCTGCAACTCAGGCTCTTGTTTTCTCTCTGTTCATCCCCTCACCTTGACTTTGGGCTTGTGTCTTCCCACAGTCTGTCCCGCTGGCTGGAAGCCTGGCAGCGACACGATCAAGCCCAACGTAGATGACAGCAAGGAGTACTTCTCCAAACACAACTAGGCTAGTAGATGGATAGTGGCCTTGTGCTCTTGGCCCCCAGGTGTGCCCCTACCTGGGTGCCCTGTGCTGACCCAGGAAAGGCCAGACCTGACCCTCTAAACTCCATAATCCCTGGAGGGCTAGGCCAAGGTCTTCTCATGCCTCCACCTGGGAGCTGGTAAATCGTGACTCCACCCAGCCTGGCACAGACCTAAAGGTAACCAATAAAGTATTAGGAAGAAATAAATGTGAGTCTGTGTCTGCGTGCTCTGTCCTGGCATCCTCTCCCACTCCTAGCTCTGGGAAGCTAGGAGTCTGGGAAACTGACCCTGTAGTTACATATCTTCGCCACAAGGTGGGGGCCTTGCCCCGTGCTCACTGCTTACTCTTCTCATGCCAAGGTTACTCTTCTTACTCTTCTCTTCAAGGGAGGTTTCCAAGGGAAGGGGTGCTGTTTGCCCCTTGCAGGGACATCCTTAGGATGTCGTACATCTTGAAGCCTGGCCGTGAAAGGCAGCACCCATATCTTTCCATCAGCCAGCCTGGGTTCAAATGCCATTTAAGAGGTGTGATCATCCATGGATCTCTGCAGCGGTAAAATGGGAATACACTACAAACCCCCAGATCACCATGCAAGTTAAAGGAGATAAAGTATGTGAGGTTCAGGGCCCAGCCCCTGTGTAGGTCCCCAGTTACTAGCATGGCTTCCTGGGGCTGGAAGGAACCCAGTTGAGTCCAGTCTTACAGGGAAGAGGGTGGAAACTCAGCCCTAAGAGCAGGATCAGACTGGGTCCGAGCTACATGCACAGTCCCTGTTGTGAGCACTGCCCCACCCCCTTGGGTGGGAGCATGAGAGGGTTAGGCTAGGAGGCAGGTGTCCAGAGCAAGGCAGGGTTCCCAGGGGTGCAGTTTGATACTGTATCTGTCCAGGCAAGTGGCTTTGCCACTCTGAATCCTATTTCCTTCCCCAGACAGGGCTCCTAGGCTCATTTAATCCACAGACACCCCCCCCATTAATACTCCTACCCAGCCTAATGCCCCCTAACCTCACTCATCTCCCTTGGAGTTTAATGTACACTCCTCCCCGAGGCCCCTGCGTGGTCTCTGGTGACCTCATCCACTCTGTTGTGGTTCACTCTCTTTCCAAGCACGCTGGCTTCTTGTTCTTTCCCAGGTAGATCTTGAGATCTTGTTCTGGCCACAGGAACCCTGCATGTGCCGTTCCCTCAGCCAGAACGCGGTTACCAGGATTTTCTTAAGGCTCTGCTCCTACAAGTCTGTTGAAAAGTCAGTGGCCTCCAATTGCAGATGTGTGTCCCACTCCACTCTGCAAGGCAGCCTGCCCCCTTGCCCCATCACTACCACCTCCGCTTGCTTTTTCTCTCGCTGGCGCTTACCACCACCTCCAGAGAGTCACGCTTGTTGTTTAATGTCTGTCTGCGCTGTCCAGGATGTGTCTCCAGGGCCTGGTAGTTCAGTATTTTATAAAAGAATTGATGAAGTGTCTGTTCTACCCACCGCTGTAGCCTGGCATCTCCGCCTGTTTTTCTCAGCTGCTCTGAGGGCTTCCAGCTCTCAGGCCTGCCAGACCCCAAGGGGCGCGCCAGCGGCCCCCACCCCCCCACTCCCCCGCGTCCCAGCTTTGGGGGAGGGAGCGCGGCGCGAGGGCGGTGGCGGCGCCCAGCGGCCCAAGCAGCTGCCCCAGCAGGACCAGACCTGGCAGTCGCCCCGCTCTCGGCCTGGCACCCGGGAGGGGAAACTTGGCAGGCGGGCGCCGCCCTTCCTGGCGGGGGTTGGGGGGACGGCGTCGTCGGCAACGACGCGAAGGCAGCAGCCACCCTCCTCCCGGGCCGGGTCAGACGGAGGGGGCGTGGGCGCGGCCGGGCCCAGGCGCCAGCCTGTTGGGGGAGGCACGGGGGTGGCTCCCGGGGCCCAGGAGCACGGCCCGCCCACCTCGGGCGCTCTGGACCCAGGCCTGGGGCTTTCCGGGCCCGGGCACCCGCCCGCCCGGGAAAATCCCAACCCCCTTCCCGGCGCCGCGGCCCTGCCCGGCAGAGCGGGGGAGGGGATTCCCGGAATCTGCCCAGAGACCGCAGTCGCGTCACTGGGCAGAATCGGCCCATATACGGGCAGCGCTTCCGCTGCGTCAGCGGGGAAAGCCCCTGCGCACACGGCGGGGCGGGGACGCGCCTGCGCACTCGCGTCTCGCCCCGGGCATCCTGCCCCCCGGGTTACTGGGCTGCTGGACCGGGTCCTGCGCGGGGACCTTCCAACCCAGGAGACCAGGGGACACGGGGAGGGTTGGACTCCTGGGCTGGGACCAGGAGATGCCTAGGCAGAGCTGGCGAGGGTGGAGGACGCGGGACACGTACAGGAGGGAGGCACCAACAGCAGAGAAGTGGGTGGGGGTAGCCTGGGGCTCTCCTCCCTCCGCCCTCCCGGCATGGAAAAAAAGACAACAGAAATTAATAAAGAACCATTTTTTTTTTTTACTTAAATAGATTCAATAAAAAGTCAGAACAACAAACACACACACACACACAAACACATCTTAAAATAAACTCTTTAGAGACCAAGTGCGTGTTTCTTCTCCACAGTACGGTGCAGAGGGGGGAGGGCAGGGGGCGGGGGTCCCCTCCCCAATGTCCCCGCGGGCTTGAGTACCAGGGCGGCGGGGCCAGCTCCGCCGCGATCGCCCCCTCCTCCCCTCCCTGTTAAATACACAAATATATTATATTCAATATGAATCTAGTCTGTTTCCAGCAGAAAAAAAAAACATACAAAAAAACGTGGGACGGGGGACTTGTAAACGTCGAGGTGGAAGGACTGGGCGCAGAGCGGACGGGCGGAGTCCAGTGTGGTTTTCGGCGCCCCCAGGCCCCGGAGCGGGTGCCCACCGCCTGCCCCCTCGCCCCCAGTGGGAGGCGTGAGCCCAGCCGTCCAGGCTGGGGATGTCCGTAAGGGCGGGGGTAGGCGCTCAGAAGGCATGTCCCTTGACCCCAAGCAGCAGCTGGCAGCCGTTGCTGACGTGGGTCATGACCTTCTGTTTGAGTTGGGCCACCTGCTCCCGGAGGAGGCCGGCCGTACTCGACAGCCCGGCGTTCTCGGCCTTGAGTGTCTTCACCTTGTCCTCCAGGCGCGCGATGCGCTCCAGCTTCCGCTTCCGGCACTTAGTGGCCGCCAGCCGGTTCCGCAGCCGCTTGCGCTCCACTTTGATGCGCTCCTGGTCTTCCATGTTGATGGGGGACACGGGCGGCGTGGCGTCGCGACTGCGCGCCTCTGGCACCGTCTGCGGTTCCTCCTTGAAGGTGGAGGCGCTGCGGCCCAAGCCCAGCTGCGCCGGGTGGCCGCCGGCGAAGGGCGGTGCGTGCGGGAGGTAGCTGATGGTGGCCGTCGGGTATGAGCTCCCGGTCCCGACGGCAGCTCCGGCGCCTCCGGAGGATGCAGAGGCTGAGGAGTAGCTGCTGAGGTTGGTGTAGACGGGAGGCGGCTCCGGGCCGGCGTAGACGCCCCCGGGCCCGGCCGGGGGTCCCCCGCTGGCGCCCAGGGACACGTTGGGGGGTGTCACGTGGTTCATCTTGTGCAGGTCGTCCAGGGCTTTGACAAAGCCGTCAGCAAAGCCCTCCTGCTCCTCGGTGACGCCGCCCCCTGCGCCCCCTGCACCTCCGCCGCTGCCACCCCCGCGAGGGTAAAAGTACTGTCCCGGGGGTGTGGGCGTCGTCGTGATCACGCCGTTGCTGTTGGGGACGATCAGGCGCTCCAGCTCTGATGAGGCGAGCTTGAGAGACGCGCCGGTGTCCGAGCCCTGACCAGAAAAGTAGCTGCTGCCACCAGTGCCCTCCGGGCCGGGGCCCCGCGCCCCAGGCGCCTTGAGACTCCGGTAGGGGTCGGCCAGGTTGAGCGCCAGGCTCGGTTTCAGGAGTTTGTAGTCGTGTAGAGAGAGGCCGCCGGGAGCCCGGCCGTATCCCGCCGCTGGGTATGAGTCGTCGTGGTAGAAAGGCTGTTCCATTTTAGTGCACATCCGGCCGGCCCAGGCGGTCTGGGGAGGGTCCCTGCGAGGCCGCCCCGGGCCTCGCTGCGGCGAGTGGCGCGCTGTCCGCGGCTGTGGCGGGACTGGGTGTCAGGTCGCGCGTTCCCGGGGGCTGGCACCGACTGGGAGCAGCCAGCCGGCAGCTGTGCGCAAAGGATGTGTCCGGCTTCCTGAGCCCCTTTCGCCCTCTCTGGCGCGCTCGTTTCTCGGCGTCGCTTCCCCTTGCTCCCCACTCCCAGCTGGCTCCGATGCTGGCCTGGCCGCCCTCAAGGTCCCTGCCGCTCAGCCCGAGCCACACGCCTTTATACGGCGCTTGTCAGCTGCGGAAGTGCGCTCCGATTGGCAGTCACCGGAGCCGGGCCCCCGCGCCCCCCTCCTTGAGCGTGGGGAAGGGGAGGAGGCGGCTCGCGTCACTGTCAGGAAGCGCGTGTCCTTGTAAACAGCGGCCACGGGCCCAGTAGCTCTGCAGGGCTGCAGGGGGAGGGGCATCAGAGTCCCCGGGGTACGCGTGGAATGAGGTTCTGGGGGTCCCGAGGCACAAGAGTTAGGGGTTTCCGGGAGGGTGATGAGTCTACTAGGATGGATTCCAGGACCTGGTACAGAGCAAGTGAGGAAATGACCCCAGGGTGTCCACGGAAGGGCCTGAGGACCCTGAGTATGCGAGAGGGGTAGACGGACTGACAATACACCGGAAGACCCCAAAAAGCAGGAAATAGATTCTTAAGCAGGGTAAACAAGGAGGGGGTAAGGAAACACCTGACCCATGAATTGAATGGGGGTCCTGGGCACACAGGGGTTGAGGGACCAGAATTT
The DNA here is from genome assembly GCA_963574435.1 of Cheirogaleus major. Taxonomy (NCBI): domain Eukaryota; kingdom Metazoa; phylum Chordata; class Mammalia; order Primates; family Cheirogaleidae; genus Cheirogaleus; species Cheirogaleus major. The sequence goes on along the minus strand of CAUYPO010142138.1, from coordinate 16,211 downwards.
TCAAAGAAGGGAGGAGGGGAGAGATCGAAAGGGTTCAGGGGGCGGGGCTACAGGACCCATTATGCAAGAAATAAACAGGGTGCCAGAGTCCATGGAAGTCTGAGCGTTCCCCCATAAGTGGGAAGAAGGAATTGGAAAGATCTAGATGTGCAGAAAGTACGTGTCCTGGAGTGCATTGATCACACTAAATATGTGGAGTAGAAGATGGGGACATCTGTTAGAAGTTGGGGATCACTAGGGTCATTTGCGAGGCCCGGATGGAGAGTTAGAAGGGTCGGGTCGGAGCACACCTTCAGAGCTGAGGACAATGACAGGAGGGTACCCAGTTGAGGCATTTGAGGAGGGGGCTTTGAAAACCCCGGGGACCCGGGCTACTGTATCTTCCGTGACTAGAGCTCACCCTCGCGAGTGACTTCCTAGGCACCTGTATATTTTGTCCCTCATCTGAAAACCGTCTCATAGTGACCCTGGGCTTGCTCGACACCGTGTTGGCTCCTGGAGTCTGGACCCAGCCCGACGGTCGGGGTGCGGTCGCCCAGCTCCACTCCCTTCCTTAGAAACAGGCTGAGGAAAGAGCACCGAGGCAGGAAGTGTGGCAACAGCCCCGGGGGAAGGAGCCCGGCCCTGTCTCCGTCACTTGGATCCTATAGGACCGTGCGCCCCGCCCTGGGTCCGGCTGCATCCTGCGCCTCTAAAGAGGAACCTGACGGTGCGACCCCCGCGGAGCCGGGGGTGCATCTAGCCAGCCCAGCGACAGAGGCCTCCGCCACCGTCCTCTCCTCCCCAGCAATGGTTCCGCCCGCTGAGCCCGCAGGGGACCGCGAAAGCTGGGAGCACGGAGACTGTTCCATTGGCCGAACTGAGGGGGACGCAGCCGCTGGTCGCCATGGCGACAGGCAGGAGTCCGCAGGCAGGACTGGGGGCGGGGCGGCCCCTGGAGTCTCTCCCCAACGCCCATATTAGGGCACAGGAAGGGGTGGGTCCAGCGCTGCCCTGGGGCCGGGAGCCAGGAGCCGGGAGCAGGAGTATCTGCCAGGTCCCTGGGCGCGCCCGGGCCCCCGGACGGCTAGTCCCGACCAGCCCCGGCCGCCGCCCCCGAGGCCCCCAGGGCCCCCACGGCCTCCTGGCCCGGCCCCGCCCTGCCGCGCTGGAGCTGCGTCCTGCCAGGCCCGGCCCGGCCCGGCCCGACCCAGCCTGGCAGGTCCCCGCCTGCCCGCGGGCCTGGGTCGGACTTTGCCCCTGGCCCGACGAGGCGCGGAGGGGGCGGGCCGCTGCCTCCAGGCACCCCCGGCGCCCGAGCGGGCTGGCACGGCACTGCCTCCTCCCTGGGGCGGGGTGCCCTTCCCTTCTACCGGGAGGTCTGGGGCTCCTTCCCCCACACCCTTAGGGACTGGGGGTACCCCTCCCTCATTCTTGTAGGTCAGGGGCCCCACTCCCCTGTTAGTCTGAGGGTCCCGTGGACCATACCTAGAAGGGACCCCCCCTCCCTTCCCAGAGTATCTCCCCATCTGAGGGCTTCCCTCCCCCCAGTCAGAGGGAACCTGAAAATCCTAGAGGAGAATACGAGGGAACCCAGATCCCCATCCCCAGGAAGGGCTGTCTGGAGGTTTATATGGTGAGGCTTCTAGTTAGACTTAAGGTGGGACTTCCAAGCAGTTTGAGTATGAGCCACTAGAACCAAAGGTGAGAAGCCCAGTCTCTGTCTCTCTCTTGTTCAGTTTCCCAGGCCTCTGTCTTCTCGGAAGATGGACGTTTCTTTAGGGTAGAGAAAGGCTGAGGGCCAGGCTCTGTGAGGCAGCACAGAGCTCACCAAGTGTGGAGGAGAGAAAGAAAACGAAACAGTCAAGAAAGAAACTGAGCTATGTGGGGGCAGGGGGAAGTCCAGCACAGCAGTGGCCTCGTGGAGGAAGATCCCAGGAGAAGCTGGGGGCGTCCCGTCTTTGGAGGGTCCTTGTGACCCCTAAATGCCCCCTCCCCTCTTCCCCTTGCTTGAGTGGCTCTCCTCCCCCGCCGCAGGCTCAAGGGAGATTCCGGAGGCCGCTGAGTCTGGCGGGCACGCTGCCAGGCCTGTGTCTCCCGCCCAGGCTAATAACTGCAGCTGACATCTGGCTGGGCCCCGGCTGGGGCGCAGTGGGCAGCGTTGGGGGGCTGGGCAGGACAGGCCTGAGGGCAGCACCTTGGGTCGAAGACTTGCAAGTCCTAAGGGCCGGGAGGCCACAGTGACTCAGCCCCGGCCAGTGCCCAGGCTGGCCATGCCACAGGAGAGTCCCAGAGAGGGTCGAGGACGGAATAAAGAAGAGTGGGTGTAGGTGGCAAGGGGTCACGGCAGGGAGAGATGCCCAGAGAGACAAACGGGTGCAGGGTTAGCGTCATGCAGACAGACAGCGAGACTCAGAGACACTTAAGATAAGCAGACAGGCTGAGAAATAATAATTATTATTTTAATAGCTAACACTTATACGGCTCCCACCGTGGGCCATTCTTCTAAGTGCTTTACATAAAATAGGTCATTGGCTGCTTTGAACAATCTGGCAAAATGCATGCTATTTAGATACCCATTTTTTAGGGGGGTAGAGACAGGGTCTTGCTATGTTGCTCAGGCTGGTTCCGAACTCCGGCCTCACGTGATCCTCCTGTCTCAGCCACCCAAAGTGCTGGGATTACAGGCATGGGCCACCGTGCCCAGCTTGGATCCCCATTTAACAGATGAGAAACTGAAGCACAGGAGATTAAGGAACTTGCCTGGTGTCCCAAAGCTACAAGTGCTAGAATCAGGGTATAACCCCAGCTGCCTGGCTCCAGAGCTTTGGCCACTATGTTGTGGGTAATCACAACCAGACAGGCATTTATGTGGTACCAACTGCATGCCAAGTTCTGCAGGCCCTTTCATGAAGGGTCTCCTTTAATGGGGGGGGGATGGAGTTGGGCACAGGGGGAGGGCACTGGTCTTTGTGGGTAGGCCAGCATGTCAGAGTGGGGTAGCTCCATGCATTCTGCAAGGGTGTTTGAGCAGGGGGTGGGGATTGGGCCAGCCAGGGAGTGGGGGGGCCCAGCCAAGCTGGTACAGCCGGTTCCAGGCCCCTGCCAGTCTCACCCTTGTGGCCTGGGCACCACCCCCTCACGCCGCCCCACTGGCGCCAGGCCTGCCTGGTGAGGAGGGTGTGAAGGTAGCCCTCTCCCCTGCCTGGCCTGAGCACGAGGACTGGCACCTGGGTACTGCCCAGGCTTCCCTGACACCCCAGGGCCCGGGCCTAGGGGCAGGCTAAGGAGGAAGTTCACCCACCCCCACTGGCAGGTCTATTTGGGGCTTTTGGCCTTGGCATGAGGGACTTCTCCTTCTTATAAATAGCCTGGTGGCCCCCCCTCTCCCTGCTAGCCCCACTGACCGGTGGGGCCCTCACCAGGAAACTGGGCCGGGGGCTGCCCATGAGTCAGCCAGTGGGCAGGCCAGGGCGAGAACCCACAAGTCCCAGCACCCAGCCTCCTGCATCCCTGCCCCTGGGTGTGGACTGGCGGCTGGGCAGGAAGAGGCTGAGAGTCACAGGAGCCCTCCCCCCAGGAACTCCTGGCCTGCCCGCCACCTCCCTACCCCACATCTGTGGTTTGGGGGTCCCTCACCCCCTCTCCTGGAGAGGAAGCTGTTGGGTTTTCTTGGAAACAGGAAGGAGAGATTCTTTCTCTCTGTCCAGGCTGACTCAGCTGGGCATGGGGGGGGTGGTTCCCAGGAAGCTGCTCTGTCCCTGCCACTACTGGTGCAGGCTTGGAGGGGCCTGAGCATCACAGGGACCCTGGGGAACCCGATGAGAAAGCAGGCCCACACCCCAGCAGGAGCTGAGGCTGCTGAGCTGGGCCTCCTAGGGGAAGTGACAAACACCAGGGAGGGAGGGAAGTGGGGGTGATGTTTGGGGAAGCGCCTGGATCTGGGGGTGGGTGGGTGGCAGAGACAGGCTGGAGAGCCCACTGCCCCACAGAACCTCAGCAAGGTCCCAGGGAGCAAGTGTGTGGCTGCCCTGTTAGGGTCTGTTGTTGTGCATGAGGGTCTGTGTGTTGGCCCAACCCTGCAGGGGGTATAGGGCCTGTCTGTGGAAGGTTCTTTTCTGCTGTGTGTGTGTGTTTGGGGGGGTGAGAGCGTGTGTGTGACCTATGGGACTGGTTGCACATGTCACCTACATGCATGTGCATGAAGGTTGTTTTGGAGTTCACATGGCTACCCTATTTGTGTCTGGTGTGCATGTGTGTTTGCGTGTGTGTCAGATCTGTGGCTGGTCTGCATGTATGTGTGTATACAATCTGTGACTGGTCTGTGTGTGTATGTGAGAGATCTGTGTCTTGTTTGGTTTGTGTGTGTGTTCTGTTGTTGGTCACTGTGTGTGTGTGTGTGTGAGAGAGAGAGAGAGAAAGAGAGATTTGTGGCTGACCTCTGTGTGTGCGTGGTCTGTGGCTGGTCTGCATGTGTGTATGTCATCTGTGGCTGGTCCCTGTGTATGTGCATGCAAGTGTCAACAGGTTCTCAGTGTCTGTGCCTATGTGTTTATGAATATCCCACTGTGGCCTGTCCGTGCCTCTCTGTGCTGGGTGTGACTGTCTGGCCAGATCCCATCTGTGAATGTGTCAGTCTGGCTGCCTGCATCTGCCCAATCTGTTGTCGGGTCCGACATGTCTGTGTTCCTGGGAAGGTAGCATCTTGGTGTCCCCTGGAACATGTCTGATGTGTGTGCAGCAGTGGTGAGGGTGGAGTGCCTGGGCTGTCATGGTATGTACCTGTCTTCTCTGTGCATAGGTTTATGTTTGTCTCGTGCCTCTTGAGTATCTTCTTGAATTGGGGATCTTGTGTGCGTGCGTGTGTGTGTGTGTGTGTGTGTGTGTTGCCTTCTTTTGTGTGGCCCTCAGGATGCCTGTGCCAAAAGTGACTGTACCTCCTCTCTGAGTCTGTCAACATGCCTGTGTTGTCTGCTTGTGTCTGATGCACAGTTCTGTGTGTCTGTCTTGCCCGTGTGTTCCTGGCCTGTCATGCTTGTCTTGGTGTGAGTGTCCCATTGTGTCTGCCTCCTCACCTGAATGTCGATTTCACTGTTTGTCAGTATGACTGTGTTTGCCTGTGTACTGAGTTGATTTATCCTGTCACACACATCCTGTATGTTGTTGACCTGTCGATGTCTTCATGTGTTGGACAGGGTTTGTGTCTCTCTCGTTTTTTGAGTCTGCTCTGTCACTGTGTCCATGTGTGGCAGCCATTTCTGGGTCACTTTGCACAGATGTATGTCTGACCCTGTCTGCGTGTTCCCGCCTGGCAATCTCTCTGTGGCCGGGGTGACAGGAGTTTGTGTGTCCGGACTGGCTGTCTTGGGGTGACTGTGTGTGTGTGCATTCCTACAGCCCCCCCCCCCCCGCCCCCAGTCTGGCCACCCTGAGCCATGTTTACTCTGCCCCCAGCTGATGTCTGCCCTGCCCGGGAGGGGCTGACCCTCCGTCTGTCCAGCCAGCAGTCCACAGGATGTTCCCGAGACGACTTCTCCATCCGACATCCCCTCCCTCGGGCCACCCTCGGGTCAGGACCCAGGCGTCCAGGGCAGCAGGGGTGGGGCTGACGCGTTAGGGGGGGACCCTGTCAGGACTCGGGAATGAGGGTGGGGGGGCAGGGAGGCGACGGGCCCAACAGGTTCCGCCTCATTCCTGCCCCGCCTCTCACTTCCTGGGTGCCCGCCCCAGGCAGGGGGTGGACGGGATGAACCCCACGGCCTCAGAGCGCCTGGGTGGGGCACAGCCTGTCCAGCAAGGACTCGCTTCTACTGGGCACCATGACACCATGGCCTGAGAGGAGGAGCCCAACGCCACCCCTGTGCCTAGCCCTGGATGCAAAACACCCCATCTGTCACCTAATACCTACAGCAACCCCACGAGCTGGCCGTGACTATCCCACATTTTCACATGGGGAAATTGAGGTCCAGACACCAAGAGGGCAGAGGCAGGATTCGAACTCAGCTCTGTATGCTACCCATGACCCCAGGCAGCTCACCCACCGCCTTCCCCCCTCCTCCAAAACTGGTACATGTGGCTTAGAGTATGAACCCAGGCCCCCATGAGGCCCGGCTCAAGGGGGCACCCAGCCAGGCTTGCTCTGAGTCAAAATGGGCCCCTGGATGAAATGAATAAGAAAACGGCTTTAACCGTTTCGTCGCCACGACGGGCTCTGCCAAAACTTCCTGTGGGCTGGGGGGAGGGGCTGGGTTCCCGGAGCCCTGCGGGGTGTGGGGGAGCAGCTTTGCCAATTCTGGGCGCGGGGTGGGTTGGGGGCAGAAAACGTCCCTAGTGACCTTAGCGAGTCCGCTAGGGAGGCGGCAGCCACACCGCTTCTCGTTGCCAGGAGAGGCCCGCCTTCTCCCGGAGAGCTCGAGGTCCCCAGAACTTGGTTCTCAGCGTAGAGGGGGGTCCCAGAGTCCGCAGCCCCCTCCCCAGGGGCGTGAGTCACACTCGGGGAAAGCCGAGAGAGGGGTGAGTCACGGGGGCGGAGAAGGGGGAGCGAGGCCAGCTGCGGCCAGGGGACCCCTGGCTGGCCTGAGTCACTCACGCCCCGGCCTCGCTGACCCCAGCCCCCTTCTCCGACGGACCAGGAGCGGGAAGCGCATTGTCGCCGGGCTAAGGAGCGGGAGGAAGAGCAGGAGGTTGGGAGGAAACAGGCATCTGGCAGCGCGGGAAGCTCTGGTTCCCATGGCAACCGAGGGGGTCTCATCTCCGTGGGGGGTTCCTCCCCCAGCAGGGACTGCCCCCCTGGACCCTGGGGAAGCCCCTGCGCGCTGGGTCTAGGGGCCGCAAGTTTCAGGTCGGGCAGGAAAGGGTTAACGGCGGCCCCCCTCTCTCGGGTTTCACCCGTGCCCTCCTCCCCCGCTCCGAAGTCTCCGGCAGGGCGGGACTGTGCCCCGCCGCCCCACGCGCCCAGCCCCCGCAGCCACCCACGCACGCACGCAGCCAGCCTATTCCCCCTCCCCGCCCCGCGCTCGCACGCACGACCGCGTCGAGCTCCACGCACGCAGCGAACCCCGTCGTGTCTCACGTCACGCACGACGCACGCGCCCCCGCAGCTCGGGGAGGGGCCCTCTGGGTGGAGAGCAGAGGGATGCTGGGCGCCTGACGCCCCCCTGCGCACATCGCCGCCTCCGCACAGCCTGGCTGCCTGATGTGACTTTGCCACCCCTCCCCTCCACACACAAGGTCACAAACTCACGGACCTGCAGTGTCACACGGACACGGGATACACCTGCCACGCGTTGGCACAAACTCTCGCTAGTCCAGCCAGCCCAGCAGCCAACACAGACAGGGTCACACTGTCACACACTAACAGAGATGCAGATAGTCACCCAGCCACATCAGTCACATAGCATTCAATAGGGACACAAACGGAGCCATATTCATACACAGGTAGGTGGCAGTTACAGACACTCTAATAAACACCTTCAAGACAGACAAAGTGGAACACAAACAGGTACAAAGTCTTGGACACTGGGGCTTGTTTTGTCACACGGCCACACCTCTCACATGGATATCGGGGTGGCACAGAGACACATGGTAGGGACAGACAGGCGACAGTCACGCGGTCACACGGAAATCACAAATAGAGCTGACAAAGTAGGATACAGTCATAGAAACAAATCCACAACGACAAACACAGGGATACTCAGAGTGTCATGGAGACATGGACAAATGTGACAGGGTCACACTATCACAGAAAGACACACGATTAAGACAAAGTAGTAAACAGTCACAGATACAGTCATACAACCTAAAGCCATGTTGAGGCACTGATTGTCACACACTCGCTTCTCACACAAAGGACAACACAGATGGAGACCCAAAGTGAGGTCCCATATAGAGGGGCTGGTAGTAGACCAACAATACATGAAGATACAATTGGACAGAGACAACCACTCATGTGCTGCATGGACCATACAGAGATACACGTGAGTACACATGGGAGGCTGCTGGTCACCCTAACCCTGGATCTTATACACAAGCAGGGATATATTATAGTCCCCACACCCCTGAACCTCCTCCTCAAACAAATCACACAGCCTGTTGCACAAACTCCAGGGCCCCAAGCCATAGATGGATGCAGACACACGCCCATGCGCACACAATCACAGACCCACCATCTCACACCTACACAAAGAGCACATTTCACACGGACTCTGGGACACACACAGACACCGGGAGGGGGGGCAGGATAGGAGTTGCTGGCAGGATGTCAGCATCTAGGGTGCAGGGGGCCTTCCAGGGTCCTCCATGGTAATGGTGCATGGGGTCCACCCAGTGGTTGTTGTCAGTGGGATGACATAAGATGCTGTCCTCCAGTCGTGGGACTCAGGGTCCCCATCCCAGCCCTGATGTCTGGGTCCCTGCCCAGATGTGAAGGCTGGAGGGGGCGGGCCGGGGTCCAGCTGTGGCCACAGGGAGGGGTTGAGTCAGCCACTTCCCAGCAGTACAACCCAGACTGGGCCCAGCTGTTCCTGGAAACAGGCAGGAGACGGGGTGGGGTCCCCAAACCAGCTGGGGGCTGCTGGCCCAAACCTGCAAACTGGGGCTCTCTGTCTTGACACATGAAGGCTTCCAGAATATACCCCAATCTTTGGGGCTCTCTTTTGCATCCTTCACCCAAATATGGGTTGCCTGCCAAAAATTGAGGTTTTGTGGCCCCTTTTGCTGAATTGAAAGTACCTGGATCCCCCCACAGTGGGTTTCGCTGCGTTTCAAAACCGGTATTGCTGCTCTTCCCAGCCAACCTGGAAGGTCCCTTCCTTTCCCACAAACGTGGGACTCCCTGCTGCCCCAAAATGGAGGGTTGTTGCTCCTCCCCCAAATTGAGGGCACCCTGATCTTTTTTCAATCTGGGACTCTTGGGTCTCTGAACAGCTGGGAGGCCCATAACATCAAGCCAACATTAGAACAATTTAAGTCTATTCCTTAAATATTTGGGTTTTCCCAGATTTCCCCTAAACTTCAAAGGTCCCTGCAACCCTTACCCCAAATATTTGGCGATCCCAGTGTGTCAAGCCTCCTATCCTTATAACAGTCCTGGTTCCTGGCTCACCTCCCAGTGCTACCTGGAGACAGAGTGGCCCTGTTTCCTCCTATTGGCAGCACCTTCTCCTCCGGTGGGTGCAGGATACGTGAGCCAGCAGCAGCTGTTCCCACGACCGCCGGAAGACGGCCCAGTCCGGAAGCCGGCGCTGCCGGCCCTTGTCCCCTTCCCCTCTACCCTCCCCAGGCGCTCCCAGAGGCTGGAGTCTGGAAAACAACGCGGAGGGAGGGGGTTGGGGATGTGTGGACGAGCCTCCGAGGCCCCCGGGTGCATGAGGCTGTGTGTGGCTGCGCATCTGAGTGTGCAGTAAACCGGGTGTCTGGTGGTGACTGTGTTGTTCCTGCGAAGCAGGCAAGGGGCTGCTGTCACCCTGCCCACCCTGCTTCAGAGCAGGGTCTCCTGAGCCAAACTCTCAGGGTGGATGGGAACGGCGCCCCACCCTCCAACCTGGACCCGCCCCCAAAGCAGAACCCGCCTCTCCCTTAGGGTACAGCTAATGACCTATAATTACTGCACATTACCTCGCCCGCCTGCTGGGTAGGGGCTGCCGAGGGACCCTGGGGTCAAAGGGCGCGGGCCTGGGCTTTACCCCTCCCCTCAAAGCTTAGTCCACCCGGAGCCTCAGTTTCCTCGCCGGCAAAACCGAGAATTAAAACAGCACTTGCCACCTAGAGTCGTAGGGAGGATTCAATAGTCTATTTAAATCGCTTAGCACAGGTACTGCTACAGTAAGCACTACATACATGGTGACTGCGATTTTATCATTAATTATAATTGTTACCGATTTCCTTAGAGCACCCCCTCCTCCACCGCCCCAGGGGGGTCTTGGGGTGGGCGCCCTATCTTCCCAGCAGGCAGCGTTGCTGCGGTCTGTGCGCCCCCTGGTGGGCTGCGGGCGACGCTCAGCTTCGGCCTGGGGCTCGGACCCGAGGCGGGGGGGCGACGGGCGCGCCCCTGGGGCGGGGAAGGCGCAGGGGAAGGTCAGTGGAAGACGGATCCAGGCTGGGCATGCCTGTCCATCACCTAGGATATGTGTCTGGCTGACCCCTCCTGCCCTCAGCTTAGGACCACACCTGTGTCCCCCCTGTCCACCCCAAGGCAGGACGCCGGGAAGGCCCCTTTAGGATCCCCCCTCCCAGTACATAGGAAGTGATGCGGCTCGCCCCTCCCCCGCACAGATAAAGGCTCCGATCATAAGGTAATTAAACAGAAGGAATTCTTCCAGTTGTAGGGAGAGGACGTGAATGCGCCTGCATAATAGGGTGGGGGAGCACCGCCGAAGAAGGATCGTGAGGACCTCACCCCCAAAACAGCGAGGAGAAGAGGAGAAGCGGGGCCACCCTCCGGATGCGCAAAGCTGGGCCACACTGACCCCTAGCGGCAAGGCGGGCGCCCGATCGCTGCCCGGATACAAGATGGCGGGGCTGGAGACAAGAGCGGGCGTCAGCGGGAGATCATGTGCCCGGGGCGGAGCCTGAGCCTAGGGGGCGGGGCGGGGCGGGGCGGCGCTCTAGGCCGAGCGGGAGGTCGGGGCTGCGGGCGCTCGCTGGTGGCGGACCCGGAGGCTGCTGCGGCGCCGGGGCTCAGTGGCCCGAGTCGAATCCAATCGGGAGCCATGAGCGTGGACAAGGCCAAGCTATGCGGGTCTCTGCTCACCTGGGTAGGTCGGGGGTGGGGCTGGGGACAGGTGTGCGCCCGCTCCTCTCGCCCAGGATCCCTGGTCCCGGTTAGGTCCACTCTTTCGTCCTCGGGCTGGGAGGTGAAGGGGTCTTCGGCCTGCTGGGCCGTTGGACTCTAGCCTGAGCACCTGCCCCCGTCACGTGGCAGGTCTACGTGGAAAGAACAGGTGAAGCCACGCCCCTCTGTGGCTGGCTCACGTGGGGCGAGGGCACAGGTGAGTCGGTCTGGTCACGTGGTGCCTGTGGGGACCTGGTGACTCGTAGTACAGCCCTGGCCTGGTCGCGCGGGGTTTGTTGGGCAGAGGTGAAGGGAGGCCACGCCCCCTCCTGTCCCAGGTGAGCAGAAGCCACTCCCTCGCAGACCAGGCGTGGTGGAGCAACAGGTCAGCACCTGCCCAATCATGCTGGCAAGAAAAGTCTGCAAAAGGGGAGTGGTTCGCTGGTCCCAGGCCCTGACTGTCCTGTTGTCCCTTCCATTACCTCTCAGTTGCAGACGTTCCACGTTGCGCCCCCCTGTGCCAGCCCCCAGGACCTGAGCAGCGGCCTCGCCATAGCCTATGTGCTGAACCAGATGTGAGTGGGGCTGAGGGGGAGGGTCCCAAAAGGGTCCCACAGCCAGCTCATCCCACCTTCTCGCCCCCAGAGATCCCTCCTGGTTCAACGAGGCATGGCTCCAGGGCATCTCAGACGACCCAGGTCCCAACTGGAAGCTGAAGGTGACAGGCGGACTCACGACTAGGGGTCAGACTGGTGAAGAGATAACTAGAGAAGGGTCAGGTAGACACATGTCTTGGGTGATGGACAGACAGACCTGGCCAGGAAGAGGGACAGATGCCTGATGATCAGCCAACTATTTGTTCTTTCATTCATCTATTGAGCACTCACTGTGTGCCAGGCATGGGCATTCAGCAAGAAGTAACACACACCAAAACCTGCCCTCACATAGCCATCATTCTAGTGACAACGCTTACACAGCCACCAAAATTAACTTCCGATGCCAGTAGTTCTATGAAGACAATAAAAGTAGGGCCATGAGAGGCAGTGAGGAGGGAGTGGGTGGGTGGTTACTGGACATGGGCTGATTTCCATGTGACATTTGGAGGAATGGTGTTCCAGGCACAGGGAACAGCAAATGCAAAAGCCCCGAGTTGGGAATGAGCTTGGTGGGGCCGAGGGATGGCGGGGAGTACAGAAAAGAGAGCAAGAGGGCAAGCACTGTGGCAGATGAGGTCACCAGGGGCCTGGCAGGCTGTGGTGGGGGTGTGGATTCTATTTTAAGTGCAGTGGAGTCAAGGAAGGGCTTTAGCTGAAGAAAGATACAACCTGGCTGGGGCTTTAAAAAGCTCCCCCTGGCTGCATGGAAAGGAATAGAGTGTAGGCAGCAAGAATGAAAGCTAAGAGGTGGCTGGTGCAGTAATTCAGGTGAGAGATGAAACTGGCTGGATGGATAAAGCCAAAGGGTGGCAGAGCAGGTGGTGAGGAATGACTAGATTTGAGGGACACATGGACAAAGATGGTCAGGCAGACAAAAAGGGCAGACAACCAGACTGGTCGCCCCTAGGGGAGGGCACATTCAAACAGAATAGGGCCAAACAGGATGAGATGAGCAGGGAATGAGATTCTAGGTGGGGACCTTGGGACTCCTATCCATGGCTTTTCTCCTCTCCCTAGGTCAACAATTTGAAGACGATCTTACGCAGCTTGGTGGAATACTCCCAGGATGTGAGTAACTGTAAAGGGATTTAGGGGGTTGCTGGGAGAAGGGGCAGGAGCTGTGAGCCCCTGACACCCTCTCCTCCCTTTGCCCTCAGGTCCTGGTGCATCCTGTATCAGAACAGCACCTCCCAGATGTAAGCCTCATTGGAGAATTCTCAGACCCTGCTGAGCTCGGCAAGCTGCTTCAGCTAGTGCTGGGCTGTGCCATCAGCTGCGAGAAAAAGCAGGGTATGCATGCGGGGGAGGTCAGGAGGTCCCTGGGGATGGTCTGAGGAAGCCCTCCTTCCTCCCCAACCCACCTCTGGGTCTCAGCCTCCCCCGCCTTGATCTTCAGAGCACATCCAGAGAATCATGACACTGGAGGAATCGGTTCAGCATGTCGTGATGGAAGCCATCCAGGAGGTGGGTGGGGGTGCCCAGTGTGACAATTGAGGAGCATCAGTCAGGGGAGGGGACATCTCCAGGGCAGAGGCAAGTGGGCATGGGTCCTGCCCTAGTAAGATCTGGGCTCTGCCTGGAACTCAGTTGGCCAGACATCTCTGTCTCATGTGTCTGCCAGCTCTGAGCAGCGCAAGTCATGATCTAGCAGGCTCCAGAGTCAAAAGACCTGGCCTCCCTCTGTGCTGGAGGCAGGAGGGCAGCCTCGGGGATGGGGTTATTGGGCAGAGCTGGCCTTGAGGACAGGGGTATGGAGAGGTTCACAGGCTGAATGGCAGATGCCTTGAAGGCCACCCTCAGAGAGCCAGCTCATCATAATGCCCCTACCCACCCTACAGCTCATGACCAAAGACAGCCCCGACTCCCTGTCGCCAGAGACATACGGCAACTTTGATAACCAGGTAAGGGGCAGGGAACTTTGTTAAAGGTCTCAAGCCCATTACTAATTCTCAGGGCTGCCTAAGAGGGAGGGGCTTATCTTTAAGCCTGTAAACCACCCCCAGCTCCAATTCCCTTGCCAGGTCCCCAGGGTTAGGGGAAGATTGCCTTTCCCCCAGTCTCCTGGAGTCCCAGCCCTCTCTTAGATCCTCAGCTTCTTCCTCTCTGCCCCTAGAGATCCTAGCCTTGCCCCCACACCCCACTCCTGTCCTTGTGGATCCCTGAGTTCCTCACCACTGCCCTCCCTGCCTCCGCAGTCCCGCAGGTACTATTTCCTAAGTGAGGAGGCTGAAGAGGGGGACGAGCTTCGGCAGCGCTGTCTGGACCTGGAGCGGCAGGTGGGGCCGGTGTGGGGTGGGGGCGCACAGGTGCTCCTGGGGCAAGGTCGCTTGCATAGCAGCCCCCCTCCCAGCCCCCAGCTCATCCACCTGCACTGCCCACAGCTGGTGCTCCTGTCGGAGGAGAAGCAGAGCCTGGTGCAGGAGAACGCGGCGCTGCGTGAGCATGTCGGCCGGCCGGAGGGCGAGGGTGCCACCGGTCTCACTGCCAAGAAGCTTCTGCTGCTGCAGTCCCAGCTAGAGCAGTTGCAGGAGGAGAACTTCAGGTGTGGCCAGCTGGGGACAGGGCCTGGCAGGCCAGGGGACTGGGGCGAGGGCAACCCATTCATATGCCGCCTCCGCACCCCACCCCACTCAGGCTGGAGAGTGGCCGGGAGGACGAGCGCCTGCGCTGCGCAGAGCTGGAGCGCGAGGTCGCGGAGCTGCATCAGCGGAACCAAGCGCTGACTAGCCTGGCCCAGGAGGCACAGGCCCTGAAGGATGAGATGGACGAGTTGCGGTGAGTGGCAGCTCCCTGGGTGCCCACCGCACCACCCACCGTTGCCAAAGTTCTCCTCTGACACCATAGTACCTCTGTAGCCCCCAAATGCCCAGTGATCCCCCACAATGCCCTCGTCGACTTCACAGATCCGTCCTGAACCCCACTATACCCTCCAGGCCTCCCTGCACTACTTTGAGCCCCACCACATTCCCTGGACCCCATTAGACCCTCTGGACCCATCGTGTACCCCCGAGCCCCACAGTGTCCCTGTCATCCCACATTATGCTTCGAAGACCCCATAGCATCTCTGTGGCTCCACCAGACTCCACTGCACCATTTTGGGTCCCATCATGCCCCTGGATCCCACGATACCCTCCAGGACTCCACAATGCAATTACCTTGCAGTCCCTTGTGACCCCACTGTGCCTTCTGTAACCCCAAAGGCTCTGCTGTGATCCTGTAATGCTAAAATACCAAGTGGACCCCACCTTCCCCCACTGCACTTCCAAGGACCCCAGAGTGCTCTTGTCACACAGCACAGCATAAGGTGTCCTTGGGGAATGCTCAGTCCCCTCTGGGCCCCTGTCACTCTCCTGTAACCCCACAGACCTTCCGTGTCCCCACAGTCCACCCCAGAGAATCCCTGATTATAACCCTGGGCTAAACACTAGCCTAACGACCCCCAGCAGCACCAGGTCCGGGCGGATCCCTGATCCTTGAACCCAAATGCCCCAGGCTGACACCTTCCCCTGCCCCTAGAGCCCCGAATCCCAGCAGACCCCTGACCACAGACCCCAGCCCACTCCCCTTCCTGTCGCCTCCCCTAGGCAGTCCTCAGAGCGTGCCGGGCAGCTGGAGGCCACGCTAACCAGTTGCCAGCGCCGCCTGGGCGAACTGAGGGAGCTACGGCGGCAGGTGCGGCAGCTGGAGGAGCGAAACGCGAGCCACGCAGAGCGCACGCGGCAGCTGGAGGACGAACTGCGCAGGGCTGGCTCCCTCCGCGCCCAGCTAGAGACGCAGCGGCGGCAGGTGCGGGGGCGGGACTAGGGTAGGGCCCCGCCCCTCACAGCGCACGCCCCGCCTTTAATTTGGCCTGCCCTCCACGCTGCTCTGAACCCCTCCCTCCCTCATATATAGGCCACGCCCTCTGGGTCTAGTCCCTCCATTCAGGCTGCTCCGTTCTGGTTTTTTTTTTTTTTTTTTAAAGACAGAGTCTGGCTCTGTCGCCTGGGCTGGAGTGCAGTGGCATCATTGTAGCTCACTGCAGCCTCAAACTCCTGGGCTCAAGCCATCCTTCTGCCTCAGCCTCCTGAGTAGCCAAGACTACAGGCGCTCATCCTTCCTGGGTTTGTAAGCCCAACGCTTCCCTGCCCTTAAGCTGCAACCCTCCAAGTTCTTTGAGGCGAGTCCCCCAGCCCCACTCCTTCACCTTGTACAGATGCTACTCGACTTACATGGGGTTACCTCTGGATAAACCCGTCGTAAGTTGAAAAAATCAACTTACGAAAATGTATTTAAGGCCAGGCAAGGTGGCTCACGCCTATAATTCTAGTACTTATGGAAGGCCGAGACGGGGGGATTGATTGCACTCAGGAATTTGAGACCAGCCTGAGCAAGAGCAAGGCCCCATCTCTACTAAAAATAGAAAAATTAGCAGGATATCTTGGCATGCACTTATAGCCCCAGCTATTCAGGAGGCTGAGGTAGGAGGATCTCTTCAGCCCAGGAGTTTGAGGTTGCAGTGAGCTATGATGATGCCACTGCACTCTACCAAGGGCGACAAACGAAGACTCTGTCTCAAAAAAAAAAAAAAGAAAAAGAAAAAAGAAAAAAAATGCATTTAATACACCTAACCTTAACATCATGGCTTAGCCTAGCCTACCTTAAATGTGCTCAGAACACTTCCCTTAGCCTACAGATGGGCAAAATCATCTAACATAAAGCCTATTTATAATAAAATGTTGAATATATCATGTAATCTGTCAAATACCATATTGACAGTGAAAAACAAAATGTATGAGTACTCATTATTAATGTACATAGCTGAA